>JAOCPS010053688.1:0-16587 GCA_025505425.1 Graphium colonna | reverse complement strand
AAACTTGATATTTCATCAATCACTCCCCATCTCAAAAAATATCCGCTTCAGATATTATGCAATATTTTTTTACTGAAAATGGATAATGAAAGGAGCTTCGAATATTCTATAATTCAAACAATAACCATAAGTTCCTTAATTTACCAAAAATATTTTGTGAATGAATATTTATGTAACAGATCTTTCTATAAACATCATCACATCATAGCAAGTATTATTTTATAGTAAATTTGAAAACCCGGAGTTATTATTATATATACTTTAGAAGTGAATTTTAGTGACATATGTTTTCAGTAAATTAGTGAAAAAAACTAACCGTTCAATTGAATTTGTTTACAAAATTATGGGGCCAATGAATTTATTTGTAAGGTTATAGTTACAAGGTTGTCCAATATAATTTTCATAAAAATCGATAGAACACCTTTTTAATCAAAATTACTGAAAACTTTGTTACAACATTCGTTTCTAAAACATATTTAATTAATTTCGCTGTTTTCTGTAGAAAATACTCATATATTGACAAAAACATTATGGCTATTATATTCGTAAGTTTCCTTCGTGCTATGTCTACCCATGAGATTACAAGAAAATTCCTGCGACATTCACGAAAACAATTTATGATGCCATATACAATAATCTCATAAAATGCTTTTTGCATTGGAGAGATTTATTGATGTATTTTATGTAAATTTCGTCAGTTCCCCAATGTAATATACACATGTCGTATTTATTTTTCTTTGTCAAGATTACTTGTATTTCGTTTATTTTATTTTTGAAATAACTTTACTGTCTATAATTATAAAACAAAAATAATTTTGATGAATTTTAAATAACACAGGAAATCGTTATCTTATTTCTATTTTGTTTTCTATTATCAAATTTTAAATATTTTTTTCTTATTGAATGGGTAGAGAGATTTATTGATCCGTTTTATGTAACTTTCGTCAGTTAATTGTGAACTTAGTATAAGTGACCGAAGAAGCGAAATCTGTATCTACAATTATAATCGGAGTG
This sequence comes from Graphium colonna, assembly GCA_025505425.1. Classification (NCBI taxonomy): domain Eukaryota; kingdom Metazoa; phylum Arthropoda; class Insecta; order Lepidoptera; family Papilionidae; genus Graphium; species Graphium colonna. Next base: position 15,573 of record JAOCPS010053688.1, on the reverse strand, counting down.
AAAATAAATTTTATGCATGTATGTATTTTTGCATGTCTGTATGTTCCGCGATAACCCTTGGACGAGTGGTTTGATCAAACTGAAATTTGGAACGTATTTTGGTAGAATTAGTGTTCAATTGGTAAAATAGTTTTTGAGATTCGGAAATAAATGTGAAAAGATTTCACGTATCATTAAAGACAAGCATGTCACTAGGTAACGCTTAATAGGTTTATTGCGAGTTGTAAGTTTGATGAACTACTAGTATAATACTTTATAAATATATTATTGATTAGAATTACTTTTAAGAAGAAGCTTTTAATGCTATATCAACAAGAAGAAAAATAACATTTATAATATTCAGTGGTTTGTTTTTAAAATCAGTATAATTGATTTTAAAAACGAAAAATTAAATTTAAGAATTAAATTTCTATATATCATTTTGTATCTTTATATCGCTAATGTATATGTGTATTTTTTTAGATAAATTTAAATTATCGCACCTAACACTCATTATCTCCACGCCCAGGGTTGACTGGGAGAGAATTCTTAGTGGCATTAAAACCGCCCGTTGTAATCTTATTTTAAGTTAAATGCAAAAGAGAGAAAAAATACAAATATGTTATAAAAGTACACGTCGCAAGCATTTATGTCGGTTTCTTGTGATTTTCTGTGAAAATGCTCTTGTTTTTCCGACAAGTCAAGGCTAAAAAGTCTTAAATGGCAATACTCGTATTTATCGCATAATCTGTTTTTACATTGTCACTTGAACATTTATAATTTTATTTAATTTGTTGAACTAAGAAATCTTTTTATTTAATGTAATTCTTGTGATTTAACGTGTTATTTTAAAAAAAATGTACAATATTTTTTTTCTGAAAATGAAAGATGCTATTTTGCACAACAGAATAAAACTTAATATAACATAAGTATAACAAATTTTATATTCGTCCGTCAGAAAAAAAATCGTATTTAGGACTTTTATTTCATTTAGTTTACGTATGAATATTATCAGTACTAAAAATATGGATTAAATCGCAAATGTACAGTAAGAAATAATGTATTTTTATTCAAATGGTAATGTTATAAGCTATAAAAGAAATGCGTCTAAATATGAAATACATAACATATCGTAAACATATTTTACAGTCATAAATTTTGTGTTTGAGGCGGAACCGCTCTGCAAAACATTTTAACACGCCCATTGCATTTGTAGTAAAGAACAAGCATTAAATAATATGTACTGTTCTTTCTTAAGTTAATATATAATTAATTGTTTTGAATATAATACAGCGATGGTCGATTAATGGATGAATAAAAATAAGTAATTTTATATTTTTCTGTTTTTACTTGTAAACTTATTGTCCTATACCTTTTAATGGTTCGGTGTTAAAAGGGGTTCAAGGGTGTTAAAGGGGGTCTTAAGATTTATTTTACTACTCAAATCTTTAATTGATTTTTAATGCTTGATAAAAACCGTGTGGTGTCGAGGGACACCAGGCGAACGAAGTTCCTTATAAAAATGAAGTTCTTTTCGAGGTGCAATAAAAATTATTGTGCATTTCACAAACATTTTGTTTACAATTTTTCCATCAATAAAAATAAAAAAAATACTTAACGAAATTATTTTAACAACTTTATTTCGTATTTAGAGTAAAAAATTATGACCACGTGGTACAAAAATTTGCTTATAATAATTTTAAGTCACACATTTGAATTAAATTTCTTTGGAAGTAGTTTTTCTGTTAAATTAATAATAATTAAATGATTACAATCACTTCAAACATTTGAACAAATTAATATAACCTTAAAACTGCAATAATTAGATAAACAGTTACAGAATAACAAGTTGATATCGTGTTTGACTGTATCTTGTGGGAGTTTGCTAAAGTCTTCATGCCGATATATACAATAATAGCAAACTGCAATAAAATTAATTAGCAATTGAATTCAGAAATTGATAATAAATAAAAAAAAATAAGTTGATTAAAATTATTTTATTAATAAATTATAAATAAATAAATAAACAACAAACAAAATCTTAATGAAAATAAATAACAAAAATAAAAAGAAAAATTATAAAAAAATAGGAACTAAAATAAAATAAAAAAAGGAAATAACTAAAAATAAATATATCCATAAATAACTAAAAATATAAATCAATCATCCCCTCATACATAAATAAAAATATAAATAAGTCATCCCCCGTAGACTATATATTAGGCACTGTATAGCCATACATAGACTATAGATACGTTACGGGGGGCCGCAGGGTCGGGTACGTCCTCGTTGGGTCGCTGCTATCGTTGCCCGTTTACCAATAACGACCGGTGACCCGAGGAGGGCTCGTGGGATGGCGGACTTGCAAAGTATGCTGTTTTGAGTGTCGCGCAGTGGCTCTAATAAACAGAGCTGACTGGTGAAATGGTACAGTCCGTGGGCGCTGGCTTGTCTGCGCGGGAGCACTGTTCCCGTGTGATGGTTCTGATCGCCAGCGGTCCTCGGACGTGATTTAGTGGGAGCATTCCATAGCGCTGTGGTTCTCCTGGGTCCATCGGGCGACCTGTCCCGGATGCAGTGTGTCGTTGTCAAGTCCAGTGTGCCAAGTGCTTTAATTGGCCAGCCCAAGAAAAGGATCAGTCACAAAAATCCCGACAGCGAAGTCGTTAAAACCTGTGGATACTGACAGACCTCCACAGTATATATGCCCAGTTTGGTACAGGTCACTACCAGTCTGGAGTTCCCTTTGCCCTAAACAAAGAGGCGGCGCGGACGCCCCCAAACAACGGGCGAATTTGTCAGTCTAACCAAGGCCAAGGCGGCATTGAACTCACTGAGGGAGCGGGAGTTGGAACTGCAAACGGAGGCGGAGTTGGGGGCGAAAGTCGTGAAGAGGAGCAGGACGCTGCAAACCCGCACCTGGATAGCGATGCCTGATTGACTGGGGGAGGTGGCGCCCGTCGAGCCCTTCGCAGAGGACCTCGCCGAAATGGTTGACGCGGCGCTAGAGATGATGCCCCGTAAAGTCCCGATACTATGACAAAAAATAAGATCGACTTCACTATGGCGGACAAAAAGAACATATTAAGAGATATCTCTGTGATCAATAAGTTTAATACCGGTGATGTTCACCGACTCGTCTGAGGCTCTCTGAATATCGTCTTCAGAGCTGAACGATTCCACTTGATGAAGGCCAGGCTCCGACCAACTCTGCTTCAAACTATGATCGGATCTGAAGCATTCTAGTCAAATCTGGAGAACCGATTTGTTGCCGTGAAACCACAACTGACTTTAAACAGAACCTTGAAAATGTGGTTCGAGCCCTCAGGGAAAAAGATACGAGATTTTGTGAAATACAACGTTAAAGCAGGAAGTTGTAGCTTTAGGAAGAGGCTTTAGAGCTAATGAAGAGATGACGTGGAAACCCACCCATCACTTCGTCATAAAAACGAACTTTAAACCAAGAGTTTAATAAGCACGTGCAACACGATCACCGTTGCTCCAATACCCTCTCGATTGAAAGAGCGATCGAGCAAAACCAGGAGTTCAAAAGTGTTCGTACAATCTTTTGGAAGAAGCCACCTGACGGAGTTGACCATAGCAAGTGGAGAAGTCGTTGTTACGAAGCCGGCAGTCCTTTCTGAAGTAGGAAATTTCTATGGTTGGCTATACGCTTTGCATGTATCTTGACCTGACGCCGAAAATGAGGACTCTAGAGCCAATTTAACGCGCTACTACACTGAAGACCTGCCAGAAGTCAGCAGTGACGAAATTGAGATCGCTCTTGGATGGTTTCGTAGCGGATACGGCACCATAGATCACATCCACACAGTGTGGCAGATTATACAGAAAATATTAAACTGAATAGTGTAATCAGCCCCTTTGTCTAGCATTTGTGGACTATAATGTTTTTGACTTGATTGAAATCTGGTCTGTTCTGGAGACACTGCAGCGATGCCAAGTAGATTGGCGATACATCCAAGTGATGAGATGTCTTTACGAAGCCGCCACCATATCAGTCCAAATACAAAAGCAGCAAAAAGACCTATACCGTTCAGCCCAGGTGTGAGACAAGGAGATGTTATCTCCCCGGAATTGTTCAAAAATGCAATGAAGGATATGTTTAATACGCTAAACTAGAACGGACGTGGCATCAACATCAATGGCGAGTACATCTCTCACTTGCGATTTGCTGACGACATCGTCATCGTGGCAGAAACGTTGCAGGACCTACAACAGATGCTAAATGACCTGGCTGACTGTTTTGTGCGCATCGACCTACGGATGAACTTGGACAAAACCAAGGTCATGTTCAATGAACATATACTACCGATGGCGATACGCTACGCAGTTCTCGAAGTTGTTTAGAAATATGTATACCTCGGGCAGACACTGCAGTTAGGTAGAAACAACTTCGAGGACAAGGTGAATAGGCAATTCAGCAAGGTTGGGCAGCATTTGGTAAGCTACGTCAAGTCTTCACATCGTCGATCCCACAGTGCATAAAGTCAAAAGTACATAGCCCACCGGATTAGCAAGCTAAAATGCCAGTGGGTTGGCCATATTAGCCGTAGAACCGATAACCGTTGGAGTAAACGAGTTCTTGAGTGAAGATCGCGTCCTCAGGCAAGGCGGATGATTTGTGCTGGATGGCTGGCAGGAGCTGGATGCGAGCAGCCGAAGATCGATTTCACTACTAATGGAAAGGGCGTGTTCAAAGGTTTTTCAATCTGCTTGTCGCCTGAAACGTAAGGTTTATTGCTGTTGGAGCGTAATACTAATGTTTTGGTAAAATTTATACTAAAGTACATGAATTTCAATTATTGCGTGAACCCATTTAATAAAATGTTTATAAATAATATATATAATTTAGGAATATGAAATTACTGTATATTCAAAATCTCTCCCATATTCTATATATTTTACTTAAAGCAACTAACGATTAGATATCATAACAAAATTGTATATTAATTCAAATCCTGTCTGAGATATTTGAAGTACCTTTAAGGGTATAGAAACAATTTTAAATTGAATATTTGGCATATTTGTGATATACCAAGGAAATTGTGTTACTAATTTAACTATACTCAATATGTTAGCATAATTAAATTTGATAGGTTATATAATCTGTTTCGATTACACGATAGATCTATGTGACTTATACTAATATGTTCAATATTAATTTAATTTTTTCTATATACATATGTATATGAATTTTAATACGTACATAAAAATATATTCGGTAAACATTTAAATAAAAAAAGCTTTCCAAAAAAATATTTCATTTCATATTTTTTGTCTATTTTCTCTCGGCGTCTACACCCTCTGTCGTACATATCGGGCAGGAGGACTCGTCCCCACAGGTCGCATCCTTGTGGCTCGACTTGCCACATCGGCAGCACAAAGCGCTGCAGTCAACGCCGCAGTCGCTGGCTGCCGTGCTGCGTGATGGATGCGGCCGCGCCATCAGGTGGGTTGCCCTCACCGACATCCAGCTGGTCGTAAATAAGCCGGCGTCTACCACCTTCTAGGCCGCCATGACCTTGCCAGGGCACTTCACCCAGACAGTGCCCTGGCGGCCAGTTCGGCGATTGATTACGCCCACCTTAACACTTTCTGTGGTAGGCCGTGTCTTCCAAACCGGAGATGTGCATCTCTACGCAAAGCTCCGGCTTAAAGGCAAAAACAGCTTTGCTAATCAGAGCCATACCGGGTCCTAAGCAGCACCTACTGCGTGGCACTCAAAAGGGCACCGCGCCGCGGACCTTGCAGGTTCGCCAACGTTAGTCAGCGATAGGTGAACATCCTCCCCTTTATCTCCTCCTGAAGAGAAAGGGAACCCATCTGCCATCGTACAGGGTACACCGGGCCGCTGCTTCCATTCCCCCAGAATTGGTCTTAGGGCAATGATAGCAGCGACCCAACGAGGAGGTTCCTGACCCTGGACCCCATACCCGTTTAGTTTAGTTATATTGTAATAACTTATTCCTCTGGTATGTTATATTAATGATTAATATTATTCTGATATTGAGTAAACGTACGTAGAGTTAATATTAATGATAAGAAAATAGAAACACTTTTCTGAAAATGGAAACATTATTTTAAATGATAAAGTATTTATTACAAAGGCCATTAACTTCTTAGCACGAAAAACTGTAAAAGTTAAGATAAAGAAAAAAAAAATTTTATAGTATAAAATGATAATAATCTAAGGATCACAAATGTGCATAAAATTATATAATATTTATTCCTATGTCACCTACGTTCTGACGCGAAACACGACTTAGCAAATTGTCTGTGAGTAAGTAGTAACTTATTTTGAATTTATTTATTTACTTCACCAACTAAATACACAATGAAACATTAGTTTGGGTAAGCAAATAACCACAATACATTTAAATTAAATAGTATCTGATTAACGGATGCAACGACATGCAAGAATAACACTACCGACAATAGCTTAGTTAAAAAACAATTTTGGTAAAAGTTGAAATTACCGAATTTGATGCTATCTTAAAATTATTAAAGCATATACATTTTTATACGTAATCCAAATATTATAATTTAATAATTAAACTTCTATAACATACAATACACGTAAAGTTTTGTTGTTGACTCTTCAAGGAACAAAGAGCAGCGAGAATTTTATGTAAGATATAATATTCTGTTAGGCAAAAAGTTTTCCTGAAATATGTTTATGTTTTTGTATATTTGGTTTATGTTTAAAAGATTAATGGTAACCGGCCGAGTAATATCACTAGCTCAACCTTGATCAGTATTTTCAGTGTAAAACTACATATTGTATGAGACCCTTTTATTAGCAGCGTCGACATAAACCCCGACATCGTTCTTCTCAACGAACAGCGTTCATTGAGGCAACCTCCTGAGGATGCTCCGGTGTCGGGGCGAAACGTGCGTCGAGTGTGAGGGTAATAACCTGCTTGCTGGTGTGGGACTCTGCATGGTCCTGCTAACATTAATGCTGGGTGGTGGTTTTGTCTGCATTATCGTGTAGAAGAGCACATGCATAAACAGTGTGAGAAGGGAAGGTGCGGTTACGTGCGCTCACATATTTGCTTGCAGGTTGTGAGTGGGTTTTTTTGCGGAATATTGCTAATAAAATGATCGAATAGAATTAAATATACTATGGACTACCGCAAAGTTCTATCAATTAACAATATAAGTAAAGTTAGATTCTATAATATCCCCTAAACAATTGGCTGATTTCTGAATATATTAGCTTCGGTATTCAAAATTCAGTCAAGACAACATTATTATTCAAGAATAAAAAAAATTATTTGTATATGTCGATTTGATTGTTAGAAATATATTCCCAGGATATTAGATGAAATACGCACATATAATTAAAGTAGTTGAAAGATAAATTGGTGGATGATTCCACAAGGGTAATGTTGTAAATCAAGAAAGTACTTACTTTGAACTACTGTAATGATTTTAACCTTAATTTATGACTATTCTTTCAGCTTTAATTTTAATTTAATTTTGTTTTATGTTAGTTTATTGTAGGTTAGTTATATTGATTTGTTTAGTTTTATTGATTAGTTTTAGTTTTATTGATTAATGTTATTGATTGTTCACTTTTTATTTATTAAGAAAAGCAGGTCTCACAAAACTACAAATTTATGTCATTGTACTAATGTGTAGCAAGTCACTTTTAGAATTTCTACTTGAAAATCGTTAAAAATATTTCTTTAGAAGTACAACGAGGATGCAACAAATATGTGTTATTGTAATAACACGCGTGTGTCTGATTTCATTTCACTTTCATACTAATTTTAATCTGGAAATGTATGTTCGTTCACTAGCTAGCTCCATCATTGAAATTTCAAGATGATAAGTTACTGCAATAAATAATACAAAATATTTAAATATTTCCCCTTTATACTATCAGTGCTATATTTCATAGGCTAGATTTATGTTTCATGCTTTAAAATAAATAATTGCAACAAGGTATGAGATTATTTATGACAACAATAGTTATAAGTAGTAGTAAGCATTGGAATATCTCCGTTTTTACTGACGTCACGTGCAAAGTTTGTTGAGAAAGTGCACTTATCTCGTTATCTCTTTCATCGTGTATGCTAAACCAGCAAGTATAGTTACAATTCAGTATTTTTAATGAAGTTTAATAAATTATACAAATGTAAGAGTGAAATTTGAAATATTTTTACATACAGGGTGACTGGTGAGTCACCAATTGTATTAAAACACTTTTGTCATCATAATTGTTTAATTAAATTAGGGGCATAATTTTCGATGAAAATTTCAGATAAATAGATAAATCTGAATATGATGCCGGTAGAGAACAGATGGCCAGCTGGCGCAGTTCATTGGCCTGAAAACGGCCCAGCTCACGCCGTATCCGTAAGTGGATTTCGTTTTCTTATACTGAACTTTCGAAAACGTTTACTCAGTGTTCAATTATTAATTACTATGAATATTATATTTATACGTCATATATTATCGTCACGTACAACATCCTTGTTTATTGAAGTTGACTCACCAGTCACCCTATATATTATACTAATACTCACTCAAAAGCATAAAAATATCCAGAAATGAGATTCGCGCCGAAAGAAAAAAGTACAAAACTACAATGGAATAGGTTTTGAGGTTTTGATGATTGATTGGCACAATTGCTAAGCTCTAAGATTCAGTATCGCGGGTCGTGCGTTCGATTTCCACCCGGAAAAATCATTTGTATAGCTTACAGATAATTGTTTCGTATCTGGTTGTTTGTACAGCTTATAGTTAAAGCAGAGTTTTATAAATAATATGTACATAAATAGAATCATGCGTTGTAATTTCTTTAAAATTTTGACTTAAAATATTTTTTATCTGTGTACACCTTCACCATTGCCTAATAATGGACTTTTATTTACTCTGGGTCATTTAAACTCATAGGCATTTATGAAATCCCCATTGTATTTTCTTTCAAAGATATCTGTTTACAAAAGATAATGGTTTATCGCTGCACGATACTTTGTACGAGAATATAGGCTGGTGGATCGGATCACTGCATAATACTTTGTATAGAAGTTGATACAAAGACCTCCGCAACATTATTTTTAAAGATCCCAAAATCATATCGGTCCGGAAATACCGCTGGCGACAATTGGTCCCACAGGGGTGCCGTGCGTGGCAGAAAATGACGACGAAAATGCGCTGTAGTGGACTGCCAACCATCGAAGTGGTATTGATGGTATTTGGTGGATTGTTGCGTTGTACGATATGCGAATTGTGAAGTTGGTATTAATCCTAACAATTTCTCTGAACACTTCTCATGGTAAATGTGGTATAGTATGCTAAGAGATGCTACATCTCTTCGCAGGGCCAAAAAATCGAGCCGATTGGAGAGAGCCGGATCATCTCAGATTTGAGTAGCTCGACATTGGATGCGTTCAAATGGAAGGAGCTGGCATTGGGGTGCCCTAGCTCAGAGATGAGAGCAGTATTCCATGTGCGGCCGTACCTGCGCTTTGTATAACTTCAGACGGTCTGACGGCTGGAAATACTGCCTCGCTCTGCTGAGGACGCCAAGCTATTTAGAAGCAAATTTGGCTTTACCATCCAAGTGACCGCGGAACTGAACGTCGCTCGATATGTCGCCGCCAAGAATTCCTATCGGCGCTGTGGCAACCAGGGAAGTGTTTTGGAAAAGAGTAGATACGACATTTCAGACACAAGTTTGTTCCGGCACTCATGAACACGGTCCTGAGAATATATTTGCCCGGCTGGTATACAAGGTACTGTCATCTGCATAACAATGTATGTTGCTAATGCGCAACAAATCATTGAAGTGCAGAAGGAACTTACAATTATTTGTCACAAAACGCCGGTTTAAAATAACGTATGCTCTTTGAGGTTATGGCTATCCCTACCCTCTTCTTTAACCTTTCTGTTTACGATACTGAATTATCTATACTTTACTACCCAGTAACTTATTCTATCGAAGCTGGTAACGCTCTTGCAACTTTCTGAAGTTTTAGATGACCAAGAGACATTATCACTTAACATGAAACGGATCGTCTGCCTACGTGGCCTAATGGAATGGGCGCTTGCTTTGCAAACCAGAGGTCATGGGTACGGGTATGTTTTATTTTATATTTTACGTTTTAATCTAAGTTGTAGTCTATTCTTCCTTTTTATTAATACATAATTGCATATATATTTAGTTAGATTTCAATTGTATTTTTGGCCCTTTATTGTTATACAATGTGTTTTCTCTCTTTGTTTTGTCTAAAAAATGAAAATCTGTTATTGGCAATGTGACTTATTATGTAAAATGAAACTATATTTTGATGTGTTGCTGATTCCATGTTATTATAATAAATATATAAATAAATCAGTATATGATAGAATCTCAGGACTAAATAGACAGCCATATATAAATAAATATATTTATTTTTTAATGACGTATAAAAATTAAATTAGGTAGCCTTGTTCTTAATTTAAATCATTTATGGATTTCTTAGATCGTCAATTTTATATAAAAGAATGTGACAGCCTGTTTTCGCCTATGCCCTATTGTTGAGAGGATTCAATTTTTTTAGGTTAAAGATATAAATGAATATTTGGCTCCAATAATTGTGAATTTTCACTGACCCTTCGCAGTCATCGCGGGACTCAAATATCTTATAATTTGAGGATGCTCTTTAACTGCTGCAATTTCTTCTTTATAAAGGTTTTAACGAACATAAACTTTTGTAAAAAAAAATTGTCAAATTAATTCTCTTGTACTGTTCTTCTAATTCTGCCATAACCTGTTTTTCTATTAATTATGACCTCCTGGCCAATTTTTTTAATGACAAATGAAACAAGGGTACTCTTATTTAAAAAGCCGGCAACGCTCTTGTAACTCCTCTGGTGTTGCGGGAGTCCATGGGCGACGGTGACCACTTAACATCAAGTAAGCCGTCTGCTTGTTTACCCTCTTCTCTTTAAAAAAATATACCAATATTTCCGAGATATACACAAGTGTAAGCACAGAAAAAGGCGCGATGGAATACATATCTAAGAAGACCAGAAAGATACAACACGAAGTCAATTTCAAAGTACCCGCGAAAGAAAAGGGGGGCCGGGCAGTCCGAACCTACCCCAGGATGTTCCAGTTCCCAACCCAGGATAGTCTAGTGCCCACCCTGAAAAATATCCCTAGATACGCCCATGATAAAGCAATAGGTAGTCACTAGCCCATGGAGAGAATGTATAATGGCTGTTTTAATACCAAACGATAGAGTTAAAAAATTCGAAGGTAGATTCAAGAGTGCCGCAATTTTTTCAACAATTTTTAAAACACAAAAAAATCATAATGATTGAAAACTCTCCGGACCCCTACGCAGAGGTGTACCCTTTCGAGTCCGGGAAACACTGGTCATTTTTATTATATTTATTTAATCCGTTATAAGTCTCAGCAAAAAAATCGTTTAAATAACATTTTTCTTACATTCTCCCCTAATGCAATACTTAAAAAGTTCTACTTACGACTATTAATGAAGTAAAAATACCTTTAAAATATAATGTCACACACACGATATTAAAAAAAAACTTCAATCAAAAATAACTTGGTAATGTCAAATCGATTTTCAACGTATCACTATAATAAATTACAAACTAAAAAGACATGTACGTCGGAACCCGTATCATAATGACCTAAAGCTACTGCATCGAAGCGATGTTATTAGGCAATGCCATCTTTGAACTTGATAAAGAATTTTAACGAACAAATGTCGAGACGGACCTCGTCTTATCGGAAGATAGCGTATCGCCTTAAAACAGAGTTCTGATGCTATTTCTTATTTTAATAAACTTGTAAAAATTATTCGATCAAACGCTACTTGTGCCGCGCCGTTGTCTCTACAATTTCTTGAATGATGGACGTCTGGAAGACAAATTGTCGGATAATATAAAACTTTCTCAAAAGTCTATTAAATACGAATTCGTTGCAACTTCTTATGCAGAAGGAGGCAGCAAGCAAGCGGCTCACCTGATGGTAAGTGACCGTCTATGGACCACAGAAATAGGCTCTTTTCTGTGGTCCAAGGTCCCTAAGAAGCATAGGTCCTTTAACTTTCTTTTACTTTTTATCTTTAACAGTAAATGTTTAGAGATGGTAGAACATAACAACTTTTCACAGCTTTTGTTGCACTTCCACGGCCGTGCTCGCCGGGGAAGTACCACCGCCCTTTATAAAGTCGGCATAATATAAAGTATTCATGACTTTTAGGGATGCCCGATGGCTATGTTTACCCTTTTCTTTCCTATCCTCTCCAAATCTTTAGTCCTGACCTCATCCTATCCAATAAACCTATTATATCCGATCTCCCAGGTTGACAACGCACTCGCAACTCTCCGGACGTTGCATTTGTCTATGGGCGACGGGATCGCTTACCATCAGATGAAACGTCTGCTCGTTTGTCTTCCTTTCCATAAAAAAAAACTTAAGCTAACAGCTAACTTGATTGTAGTTTTATTAACATTTTTTTGTTATATTAAATTCCCCCGAAATCGTCCTCCGTCTTGAGTCTTATTTTTCTTTTTAGCCAGTTTGACAATCGTATTACAATTTATATGTGTTGCGCAAGTGTCACGCTGGACGACCGTTAAAAAATTTGCTTTATCATAAGGGAACAGCAGCTAAGTACTTTGTCTTTCCCTATACTTAATTACGCTTTGGCATGTGAGGTGGTACCCAACCGGTCGAGCAGGCCAGTAGTTACACTACGAGCAGTACGGAGCATTTCTGTTCTACCACATGAAATTGTTTATAACAGAAACGCGAAATTAGGGATTTACGGTTGGTTGATGTTTATTGGTTGTCCTCTTTTTAACCGACTTCAAAAGAGGAAGAAGGTTCTCAATTCAAATGTTTATGTTTATTTTTTAATGTACGTCCTCGCAATCTCCGCCATTTATGAACCGATTTCAATTTTTTTTTCATCCTATAGGGTATTCTCCGGAATAGTCCCATAAATTTTGAGGAAAATTGGTAATAAGTTTTTTTTTTTAATCAAAATTTTTAAAAAAATATTTTATGTATTTTTGCGTGTATCTCCGTCATTTATTGACCAATTTCAAAAAAAATAATAATATATTATATACGCACATATCGCAGCAATTTATAAACGGATTTGAAAATATTATTTTATCTGATAGAGTACACTTCCACGATGGTCCTACAAAATCTTTATAAAAATCGGATCAGTAGTCTGGTTTGAAAATCAAAGTAACGGAGAAGATATGTTTCGAAAGTACACATTTAAGGCGTTTGAAGACGGTTTTTGTAATTTTCTGTGAAAATAAACTTGTAAGCAAATCTAGTGAAGAGATTTCAGTTAAACTACAGTAATGTAGCTTTTATGCTAAAACAAGTAAACAACGCAATTTAAAAAGGTATGGTGTGCTACCTAGAGGTATTTAAAGTTTGAAGTCCGTGATGAGTGAATTGCTGGCGCCAGCCTTTTAAGATTATTTTCTCTGGTATTATGTAACTCCGTGGAATTTCACTACTAGAGATGCTAAGAGTCATGGGAATATCAAGGGTTATTTTCCAGGGTGGGCACTAGACCATCCTGGGGTGGGCACTAGAACATCCTGGGTGGGCTATAGACCATCCTGGGTGGACACTAGATCATCCTGGAATGGGCTCTAGACCATTCTAGGGTGGGCACTAGAACATCCCGGTGGGCAATAGACCATCCTGGGTGGGCACTGGATCATCCGGTAATGGGCGTTAGACCATCCTGAGGTGGGCACTAAAACATCCTGGGTGGCACTAGATCATCCTGGGTCGGCACTAGATCATCCTGTAATGGGCGTTAGACCATCCTGGGGTGGCCACGGCCACTTAACATAAGATTCTTCATTTAAAAACCGAAGTGCATGGGTTCGAATCCCGCGTAAGCACAGTTATAGCTTTATATTGTCATTTCTTAGTTACGTTTAGACGACGATCACCCGATTGGCTAAATTTGAAATGATCCATACGTTGAAGTAAATAAGAAGTAAACCCTCTCGCACTAGGCTATGAACCGTGCCGGATCAATGATGCCAAGGCCCCTAGGCAAAGCAATTTTTGGGACCCCTTTATTCTTCTTAACTTTCTAAAATACATTTTTTCTACTTCGTAATTTTTTATTCATGTTCTCATAGAAACTAACATTTCTTTTTCCTTTTTTTAATTAAATATTTGACCCACTGAAATATTACATTTTTTTTATTCTTAGTCCCTGGGGCCCTAGGCAATTGCCTACTCTGCCTAATGGTTAAACCAGCACTGGCCATGAAAGTATTTGAAGAAAAAGAGTATATGAGTACATATTGACTTGTTTTATTTTCGCGTATAGAGCCCATCTCGAAAAGATGGCAAAAATTCGGCTAAAAGAGAATTCCTATTACAAAATATTTATCATATTACAAACAATGTCAATAATTTATATGAAATAAAAACATCAAAAAAAAAATACCGTTCAGTAAATAATCATGCATTTTGAATAAACAACACTTTCGAATGATTAATGGAACATGATTAAATTGACATTGATATCAAAGTTCCCATGCTCTTGATTTTCATAAGTTATCTTATCATATTTTATCTAAGATACTAAAACGTCGATTGTTGACTCTTCAAAACTTTTAGGAAATTTTAAAACGACATATAAATATATGCACTGTTGACATTCGTGAGTTTTACGGGTACATTTTAACGGGTTAAAAGTAGACAATATGTTTATCTAGATTAATGGTGCCCAAAGTAGGCGCTAGCGCCCCCCTAGGGGTCATTTAGGGGGTGCTGAACGTCTCGCGATCATTCAAGACAGCGCTTTAAATCGGGCTCTAGCGCTCTTTCAGATGGTATTGTTATTTTAGAAGGTTATAAATTATTAAGGGAGCGCTAGATGTTTTTTTTTTCTAAAAAGGACCAAAGAAGTTTGGGAACCACTGATCTAAGATCGAGATCATGACTTTTCTAAATGTTAAATTGCAATTAAATCCACTTTAAACCTTGCAGAATTTCAGCACAAGTCAACAACTGTCATCTTGGAAGCGCAATGTATTAACAGCATCTATAATATAGACGACTAAGAAATGAATCTCTAAGAATATAATAATAAGTTCCTTAATAATCCTCAACTTTTTCAAGAAAAGCATGAGGAGAAAAAATTACCAGCTAAGCATTTTTCACCTAAGCGGTGAACACAAATTATTATTCGACTTTAAAAAAGAAGTTATGTTCTTAATTCGAATATTTATATATTTGTTTTTACGTACGTGCGCGCATATCCCCGGCATTTATAAACGGAATTTAAAAATTCTTTTTTTATCTTACCATTAAATTTTCAGGAAAATCGGTTCAATAATTTTTTTTAAATCAAAGTAACTAAATTGATTTTATATATTTTTGCGCCTATCACGGTCATTTATGATATGTTTTATTTTTTTTTACATTATTTTTTAACATTTATCATGTATGACCAATGTCAAAAATTCTTTTTTTATATGATAGAGCATTTTTTGTAGATATTTCCTTAAAACTTTCATATTAATATTCCGCAACTTATGGACTGATTTAAG
>JAOCPS010053687.1:0-27260 GCA_025505425.1 Graphium colonna | reverse complement strand
TTTATCGCGGTTTATTTTTAAATTTTATCACCCGACGTTTCGAACCCTTTACAGCGTTCATGGTTACGGGTAGGACTTTTTTAATTTAAAATTTCAAATATTCGCGAAGTCTTAGAAATAATATCATTATAGTATGAATTTACACAATCTGCCATAGAGATGTAGAATGAAATAGCAACAGTTTTTGATTTATCTATTTTTCCCATTTTGTAAAATATCTAGGAAACAAGGGGTTTTTTTACAAAAAGAACTTCTGTAGGAGTTAATAAGTTTAGTCTCAAAAAAAATTGTTTAGCCTTGATGCAGCCTGGTACGGTATTCCATATAAAAATGGACATTGTCCTTTCGAACCAAATTTTCAACATTCTTACAACGACAAACTAAA
Organism: Graphium colonna; assembly: GCA_025505425.1. Taxonomy (NCBI): domain Eukaryota; kingdom Metazoa; phylum Arthropoda; class Insecta; order Lepidoptera; family Papilionidae; genus Graphium; species Graphium colonna. Next base: position 26,875 of record JAOCPS010053687.1, on the reverse strand, counting down.
GGTAAATTTGTATTTTGTGATATAACTACATATACATTTATCATACAAACAAATTGTGATTCTTTACAAGCGAAAAGTATGACTGTTTGTTGACGATTTCTTTCATCAACACACTGACATATGGCTTAAGTATTTGTACGTCGACATGTGAGAATAAAGATATTTATTCTTAAATATCTCACTTGTAAGATTATGTGCAAATTTCTTACAAAGTATGTATCTGACTAAATTAACACTACTCTTGAATACTAATGTTCGATTCACTAAAATTACGACAAACTTGGTCATTATGTTTCAAGGTTGAGAATGAGGATGGCTATTAATGATATATTCTGATTGCATGCTAAAATTATACCATAATAATACTTAACACGTGCATGGAAATATATAAGCCCCATTTACAGTCTCTTTATTTTGAAAAAAATATTTGTAAGAATTAATCGTAGAGATTAAGGTTTGTTTGAAAATTTTCTATTAATTTAAATTTGTTTTACGTATTTCGGTTTACACAACTATTGCACGACCAAACATTTAAGTATCAAAAGAGAATTTTCACTAAGCTTTTGTTAGTTATAAAATTCGAAATGTCAGATCAAAGAATCCATATAAAAAAACGCCAATTTCCACACACTAATAATTTAATAATTCAAATGAGAACAACAATCTGATAACAATGCCGTCTTTTCTTACGATCGGTAAATTAAAGCTAATTTTATTAAGTGTTACCAGTATTAAAAAACAAAACCACTTAAAGGGTCAATAAAGGGAAACATACCTTATTACTAACCATTTACAGTTGGTTTTTCATCGTACCTAATAATACCAATTTAATTATTAGTTCGAACGGAAAAGTCCGTAGCTCGTAATAAATAATTTAAAATTTAATTCGATTAATATAATCAGCGCTAAGCTATGTTAATTTAATATTAATTATTACTCTACAACTGGCAGTAATTTTCACACCACGTTCAAAATGGGAAATAGAAAATAAAAACTATCAAAAATCAAGTGACGTACAAATCATTAACAAAAAACTCAGTTGGAGACAAATTTTCCTTTCTCAAATCTTTATTATTATATAAATCGAAACAAAAGTATATAGTGTTAACGAGATAAAAAAATAATTTTGGAAAAATTACGGAAATCAATTAAAATAAAATAGATTATTACTACAAATAGATAATTAATTCGACTTCCGCTAACAAGAACTACAACCACTCCAGATAAATTATGGTAACATTTTTTTAGACGATTTTCGTAAAAAAAACCACAGAACTCTACTAAACTCGTGAAATCTATCAAAGTGTTCAATTTGTTTCTAAAAACTAACATTACGTTAACTGTATGACTTTAGTTATTATACAAATTGGTTCGATAAGCTAACCGACATCGGCTATGAATTATTGAACCGTATTTTACACACCCTGTATAACGATTTAAAAGCAAAACCTCCGAACGAGCACAGGCAGACACCTTACAACACCAATAAATTTTCGTACCCAAATTTCATATCTATTCAGAGAATTAAACAACCAACATACGTAACACTAAGGCAGTGATTCATTGGATTGATTTAGCGAATCGCTAAAACACGGAATGTAACATTCCAGACAAACAACTAAATGCTTACACATTTTGTTCGAGCAGAACTTATAAACGCTTTTGAAATTGATTACAAACCTTTGCGTACAACAATTTTTAAATAGTGGTTCCCTCTCATTCGCATAAAAATTGTTTCACTCTTTCTATGACGTGCTATACAGTCGCGTACAAAGTTGTAATTACATATAAATTTTTAGATTTAAAAGCCGACACAATGTAAAAATATACTTTTCAAACATTTGCCCTAGAAATAAATATCAATTATAATTTATTCATGAACTATAACTGAAAAAATAATATCATGATAGTTTTAGAAAATTGGATAAAATTTAAATGTTCATTGTGGAATGGTACAGATTAAAGTGACATGGTTTTAAAGTCCTACTTAATTTTGTATATTGAATAAACATATTCGTAGGGTTTTTCTTGAAATAGACAAAAGAATGCATTCCTACGTAATTATCTTTACGAAAATTATATATAAATCTGAAGAGCTTGTTTGTTTTGTTTGAGCGCACTAATCTCAGGAACTACTGGTCCGAATTAAAGAATTCTTTCAGTGTCGAAAAGTCCATTTATTGTGGAAGGCTTTAGGCTATATAACGTCACGCTATGACCAATAGGAGCGAAGCATATTAAAAAATATTGCAAAACGGGGAACAGCTAGTCAAGTATGTTTCACTCACACAGAAGCGCATAAGTTTTGCTCGAATAACATATTTTCAGAGAAACTACCACTTGTCAAAAGCTCACGCATGCTTCAATAGAGTTGGGATTTGATTTGTAAAAAGGGGTGATCAACTGCAATATACATATAATATTTAATTAGACAATAGAAAAACGCTTTGGACGGCTTTGGAGAGTTATTATTTCTTTTTTCTATTACTAAAGAGGCCAACATTATTTAGTATTTTGGGGGTGACGTGCGTGAGTAGACTCGTGTAACTTACGAAAAGGATACATTTGTACAGCGAACCGTTTGAGCGGCATTCACGAGATATTCAAACGATCCAAATGGAATGCCACTATTCCAAATTCGCCTTTGAATGTGCAAAACAAATGCCGATCCAATCCATCGTCTGGCTGTATGGATTTCTAACACCACTCCGTTCGGATGTCTCGTGAATGCGACCTATCATACCACTTAAATACAATAACTTGGGATTCATCGCAGATAAAGAACGAAGTTGATTAAATTACATAAATACATTCAAATTTGATAAGAATTTCTTCTCCCAATATATTATGTATCTATGATAATTCGAAGATAGAATTTTATATATATGTAAAGGTACATTCCGTGCGAAATATGAAAAACACATCAATTTTATTTAATACATTATTTAAATTCTGGCTTCGCATTTATGTACAGTTCAAAACAACGTTCCATGAATATTTTGTAAACTATTCTTCTATATCAACCATTAAGCGAGAATTGCATTTTTTACACTCGACTATACTCACCGATTGCGGAAATTGTGTACAGTTCCGACTAACGTTGGCCTACACGTTTCATTGACAATTTTAACATATGAACTGTACTCGACTGTACTCCTATTGCGGCTTCGAAATTCGCGCGACCTGTATCCCATTTTATCTACATATCAAGCAAATATGCACGGCGGGTTGTATGAACCGGCGAGAGAGTCCACGGGGCGAGACTTGCATCTCGGCCTTAATTCGTCATCACTTGCGCGCCAATTGTATATATCTCGTCACAATGGCCGACATTTCTGAAGGTAGACGCTCCCTTTCGCACGTGTTGGCGTATAATCGAACAGTTTGTGATAGTTGTGTGTGTAATTCTAGTAACGCTGTTAGTCCCACGCTGCGTAGTGCTTTTGCGTTCTTGTACAGGACGTTGTCCAACTCAGTCTTGTTTATTAACACCTTGTCTGCGTCTGAAAATAGATAATTTGTGCTTAACTTTTTGAATTTACGTAATAAAAGCAATCGCACTTCTTAAATGTCTTAATCCGCAAACCAACTAACTCCACTTTTGTCAAAAACGTGAAGTTCGAAAAGGCATGATTTGCAGAAGTTTAAAACTTTATGTTATCACAATTCTTTGAATAAATATTTATTCTAAAACTTTTCTGATTTCTCTACACATTTGTATTTGATTTTTTTTTATATTTAGTTTAAAAAATATTTTTTTTTATGGTTACCCTGATAGAACTACTCAAAGGGAGTTAGCTGGTTTGAGAGTTAACGTATCGGTTTGTAAGGTCTACAAATACAGTTGATTATTTCGTATCTGGTTGTTGTGTTTGTGAAATTTATACACTGGCCATAGAGTTTATAGTTAGGCAAATTTTATTAAATAATTTTTGCTTTTTCTTCTTTTGTAAAATTGACTACAGTCCCAAACAACCAAATTAGACTCATTATGTACGGGAACTCGGTTGTTCGGAAAATGTCAGTAACATACCAATCTGTCGTCAATTCCACTGGTATTTTAAAGACTTACAACCACACATCATTCGAGCCGGAACTTCTATTAAATATGCCTGCTCATGTAATAATTTACAAATCTTTCAAATTCGTAAAATAAAATGAATATAGTGAAAGTGTTCAAAGTTCTAAATTAAACTGATATCTCTATTAAATTATTATTATAAACATTGAATTACCTCCACTAGCGGTCTCATGACCCGAATTTCGTTTCTTTGGTGATGTTTTCGACGGCGTCCTTTCAGTGATTTTCGTCGGGCTGTAATTGAAAATGTTATTATTTATTAGTACATAATCCCACTGGATTGACAACTGGTACCCGAATATCTTACGTATATTATTTACTTTTTTTAAGGAAAGAAAGACAAACGAGCATACGGTTCACCTGATGTTAAGTGATCCCGTCGCCATGGACACACGCAACATCCGGGGAGTTGCGAGTGCGTTGTCAACCTGTGAAATTAGATAGGATGGGGCCGGGATTAAGAATCTGGAGTGGGAAAAGAAAAGGGTAGACATGGCCATCCGGCATTCCCAAAAGCCATGCATACTTTATTTTATGACGTCTTTATAATGAGCGGTGGTACTTCCCCGGGCGAACGCGGCCGTAGAAGTGCAGCAAAAGCTGTGAAAGGATTTTATGCTCTACCACCTAGACTTACTTAAAAGTGTTCTATATATTAACTTTAAAATGGATATGAAAAAGTGACAGGCTTATTTATTCACTATAGAGAACGATATGTTATACATGCACAAACCATAATACTAAGATGCGTAAAAAGATTAATAATACATAAAAAATATGAATTTGGTGAGTCGCCTTCGATGTTGAAGGAGAGCACTCGGTGCTCGATTGTCGTCACATTTAGGTAATAAAATTAGGGGCACAGTTTTAGTCCAAATTTTCCACTAAATATATTATTTCATGCCATAAGTCCATCAGCTGATAGTATCAAGCAGCCATCACCCGACCTCGTTACCTGAATGGGAGCTGTGTTTTAAATCTTCGCGATTCATCGGGATATTGTTCATTTTATTAGTATCTCATTCATAGAATTGCATTCACTTCGCTAGTTCGGACTGATTGTAATTAAATAAATGAAAGCATTAATAACTTAAAATAATTAGTTAGTTACAGCCTATTTTTAACTGTCCCACTGCTAGGCAAAGGCCTCCTCTAGACAGAGGGTATAGGCCATCCACCACGCGGCCCAAGTGCGGATTGGCGGACTTTACATATCTCAGAAATATTATTTCTTGGATATGCAGGTTTACTCACGGTGTTTTCCTTCACCATACGTGACGTGCATGTGGTAAATCCGCACTTAAAATTGCCGACAACCTCGTATGTACAGCATTCAATTATTAAAAAAAATGGTCGAAAACTATGCCCCTAATTTTATTACATAAATATGATGACAATCGAGCACCAATTGCTCTCCTTTAATATCGTTAGTGAGTCACCCTATAAAGTTGTATAATGCAAAAGAGTGAATAAAATTGATGAATTGAGTCGTCTTGCGTGTCCTCTCACCTGTCCACGTGCGAATTATTGGTAGGCGAAAGCAAAGTATCGTCGTTCGGCCGTCTTAAGGGTGCGTCGTCATCGGACCCTGAAGATGTGGCTGAACCGTTGGGCAACGGAGTTGATGTGATCGGCTTATTTTCCTTGGATTCCTCGTCCGTTATCGCCATGCTCGTGTCTTTGAATGGCTGCAATGGAATAGAGGAGTAACATATTTAGAATCTCTGCCGATAACTAGATAAAAAACCAATGGTCTATAAGCTCCTTGGTTAATCTTCATAAAATACAGCATGGATCGATTATTGATCAGAAGATCACATTAAAAGTAGTCCATTCGTTTAGGAGCTATAGACAGACACACATGTTAAACTAATACTCACACACAGTTTTTTTGTGTCAAAGATTAAAAACATTTAAAGAAAACTAGCAGAATACTTAAGTACATATGTACAGATTAAGTTTGTCAAATTTTAACCTCTCACAAATATGAATTCACTTAATATTTTTAAAATAATATCGAGAAGAAAACGACAGAAAGAAAAGATAAATATATCCATAGTCAATATAAGTATTGTCTTTCTCTTTATGATAAATCAGCTTTAAAATTGAAGTAAATTTTTGCATATGTGTGTATTGCGGTTTTTCTTTTTAATATCAACTTGGCCATGTATTTACTTTACTACTTTTACTCAATAAATAAAAATATGTAAAATCCACAAAAAGTTTTTGATAAAATTTCTTCAAAACCATAAGTAACCATAAAGTACCTTAATATCATCTGTAGTTCAACGCTTCTCTAGAATTGATTGTTACCAGCAATATTTCCAAACCGATAGATCAATACAGAATCTTTTAATTTATTATAAGCCAGCAACGCACTTGTAAGGTGTAGAAGAAGTCCATGGTCGGCACTGATCACTTACCATCAGGTGATGCGCTAGCTCCATATAAATAATTTTTCCAGGTACGAACAGGACAAATCCAACAGCTTATCAACCGAGCCAACCGGTCATTGAATTTAATTTTTTCTATATAATTTGCATTCTCCTCTTTATAATAATTCTAGTCTAAAATAAGTATCTTTATAATTTACCTTATGCGTAGTTTTAGGCCGTTTAACAACCAACCCCTTGGACCATGCGTTCATCCTCCTGCGCTTCCTCTTCGCCGAGTGGGACTCGCTCTTCTCCCCGTTGTGCGGAGTTCGTAAGTTCTTGCTATCGTTCGCCGTCGAGTCGAAGTTTTCCGCTGTTGATTGAACAGTTTCTATTACTGTGGGTTAGAGAAAGGCACTTCGAGTATATTTCGTATAAATTATATATAGACAACATCAACAATATCAAGTACATTTGCATACTTGCATTATAAACAACCCAAAGAGATTAGGATCAACTGAGAGAATAAGATCAACTTACGCAAATTAGAAGCCGTATAAATGAAGTCGGGCAAATCATTGTCCTCATTCTCCCCATCTTCTCGCCGCTTCTTTGCAATCTCTTGACACTCAAGTTCAAAATCGCTGTCCATTTCCACATCTATGAGGGCGTGTGCATGATCCCGAAGCGAACAAGCCTCATGCCTTATCTGCTTGTCTGATGATGTCCTGGTAAAGAATAAGAGAAGTTGTTATTTCTTGGCATGAATGCATTGTAAATTCACATAACAGTTTCTATATTTTAATATTATTTAGATTTTATTAAAAGTTTTACAGAATTTTCGTTCTAATTGAGCTCTATTTTTTGGTGATTTTTCAATATTTTACTTAAATATATTTAGAGTCGTATCATAGTATTGCTTTTGGCAAAAATTACAATTATTTATATATTGGGAGCCATAAAAATAGTTATAAGTTATTTAAATTTTTAACAAAGATGTTACAATTATTACTGATAACTTTTTTACAATTATTATCAATTAATTTTCGATAATTTTTTAAGGAGTGAATGGGGATTTGCCATTTCTGATATATATCATATCATCATCTCAATAAACATACATCATACAATATACCATAATGCAAGAATGATGAATGCTTAAAAATAATACACAATATCTAAATAAAAGTAAAATAAGCCCAAATCATATTATTTAATTTTTCATACCTAAGTCTAGTAATTTTATAATTTTTAGTTCTGGAATTACCCATAAATAATTTATTTAGCTATTCATTCACCGGGTCAGTTAGTTGATGTATAAAATATATGTTTTAAAAGTATACAATTAAATTAACTACTAGGACATGCAATTCTACTAATGTTTTCATTTTATTTTCTTGTTGTATGTTTAATATTGCCCTATAAATGGAATAAAATTTTAGACAGCCATCTTAATTCATGCATAACACAAGTCATGCTTCAATCAAATAGAAAAAACAACAACTACCTACATAATGATCCAGGGTTCAAAGAAACACCACAAAAGTATACTTATGTAATATTTAAAGGTTAGGTTAAGAATATTATGCTTAACCTTAATACTATGTTAATATTTAACATCAGGCTCCTATTACTTCACTCGTTTAAGTATTTTTTTTAATATAATCTCAAGCTGATGGTAGCAACAAATGTAATATGAATTCTATTGAGCGTTCAAGACATTTTGTATTTAAAAGCATATAAAATCCCTACAGCATCCATAAAACAGTTTCAATTAACAATATAACTTAAAATAGTCAGTAGTAGATAGAGAATTTTTAAATAATTAAATGAGGAATCTGAGATAAACATAAAAATATTATAAATGTTTAAGTGAAACAAACTATGGTGGATAAAACAGAAACACATGTTAAATTTCTAGCATGCCTCTTTTTTAGATTAATTTTAAAGCTCTTCTCTACTGAAATTTACATGTTAATTTATGTCTCTTAATCACGTTTCATTTAAAACAACTACAGGCATACGTTGATACAAAGCATTACACAAAAACTAAAATAAAACCCAAACAAAACATCTATATGTCCGATCTATGAATGGACAAAAGGTTAGAGGATGTAGAAAAAGTACAATAAATTATCATAAATTGGTTACACTAATATCAAATTTCATAGAATACCATTACAAAACATTGCAAATTTGTCATACCTATACATCCCTCTAGCCCTTTAAAAGTCGCCGGGAATGAAAAGAGAAGATGGGGGTAAAACAAAAACATTAGTACACAGATTCTTTTCACAGTTGAAGATAATAGAAATGTTTAATAAAAATAATGTGATGCAATATGTAGAATAAACATTTTTAATGCACAATTAGTTATCTAACTAACATTAAATGGATTAGTGAGTGAAAGACATACAAATACTACATAACACTTATAGTAAATTAAAATAGACAAAGAATAAAAAATGAAATTACTAAAATATAGAGAATAACGCAAAAACATATGCTTTAACAAGTAACATAATATATTTTTTGTTAACAATAAAATCTGATGAAACTGAATAATTTAAATTAAATGAAGACAAATTAGCATGCAAAATATTACACCATTTTTGTTAGTGTTTGGTTAAATTGAATGATAAACCACAACAAGCATATTATTTACATAAAACTTGGTTTCCTTTTAGTTTCGTTAAATAATAATAGTGTGTTCTGTTTAATCAATTAGCCAAATACAAATACAAAACAAAATAATGAAAAAAAAAATTCTTTAGCGGCTTACGAGTAGCGCTATTTAGTAGAAATCGTCACATAACGAATTGCTATAGGCTGTGTGTGTTTCGAGCCTACTACAAGCAAATAAACACACAAGCAAGTAAGTGTGCAACTCTTTCTGTTTCTATCCCTATCCTTTTTTACCATCTAACCTCAACACACGGCTGTACAGACAAGTGTAAATTTCGTGTGAAAACATATTTTTAATTTGTGTTCTAATATAAGATAAGATAGATCCTTAGTGTATATTTTAAATTAAATATAAAATCCTAATAAATACCTAAAAAACTAAAGTCAATGACAATGCTAGGACTATGACTATGAAATTTCGTATCAGCCTTATAACATCAGAAGCAAATATAAATTAACGTTATAAAATAATCCCAATTGATTTGAATGATTTCATCAACAACATTTTACCATATAGGATAAATTATTGTTTGCAGTGAATGCCAATAACATTTTACCTATCAGGGTTGTATTCCAAGGCGTTGGCGCATATCAGATCGATGTCGTCCAGGAACTCCTTAGCGCAATTGTATTTGTGCATGTCCACTTTCGTCATCATGGTCTCCAAGTCCATCGGTTGCTTTATTATATCCAAATAGTCGGTCACCTGTAAATATAAAAGAATTTAAATATTCAGCATTAGAGTATACTATCTTTGATGACAAGTTGGTGTAATTGTTAGGCCTTTGGCTTCAGCATCCCAGTTCGTGGGATTTATTCCCACTTGCAACAATTATTTGTATGGCCTACAGATAATTGTTTAGGATCCATGTATTTGTGTGCACGTAAAACTTGCAACTTCAATAGGGCAGCATTTTACAAGACAGACAGTGACTGGTGAGTCACTTTTAATATTTTAAGATGTTACATGTGGGGATCATATATGAAAAATAAAAATATTATTAAAAATAAATATAGATTTACCGCTGAGTAAACATAATCTAAAGTTAAAAAATTGGTTACTTAATTTATGCTTATCCGAGAGGACACGGCGTGGCCGGAGGCGGAGAAGGGGTTGACGCCCTCGCCCGTGCCAGCTGATCATAGCCGCTACACTTCATTCATTTATTGGAAAACTTTGTCCAAAACTTAAACACTATGTCCCAAATTTACCGAGTGCAGACTCACCAATCATGAATATATCTGGCTCACTGACTTATTGTTTGTGAAGAAATTACATAAGTTTTTTTAATGTAATTTTCGTTCATTCTCCTTTTCATTAAACACCCTACAACTTTATACGAACCTATATGACTAGAATAACAGATCACTAAGATTTTCGAGATTTTAGAAAACTTAATTTTATATGTCATATTTATTGTATGTTGCCTGACACACAAAGGTTGCATGAAACAAAGTACGCTTGGCATGTTAGTAGCTTGAAGGTACTTACTACCCTCTCCCATGTCGATTTCTTTTTCTTTTTAATCTTAAAAACGTTTCCATCCTCTTCTAAACAATTTTTTTTCCTATCCATGATGGAAATGCCGTAGCAATTATTCGACTACCAAGAATGTGTGTGTAAACAGATTTGTAAATTAATATCAAGAGTTAGATACAAGAAAGGAAGAATAACTTTATTACAAGGAATTGAAGCACTGTTGTCTTTATTGCTTTGCCCAAGTGGGTGCCTAAAGCGAAGGAAATATTGAATTCTCTGTTTCATAAAAACACTAAATTCAAATGGACCAGGATTTCTCCGTATGGGAACTACAAAAGTGAAATTAATATTATAATAACAAACAAACCTACTAAATTTACAGATGCTGGAGTTATACAGAACATAAATTTTAATATGGACCATTGCATGATACGACAAAAATTCCAATTTTATCACACTCTTGCAAAGGAATGCACATTAAAATAAAAGAAAAAAATAAATCACTCTGCTATGTGCCTAATGCAAACAGTAAACTCTGATGAACAACAGACAAATATGATAAATTAGAATTATGGTATAAACAAGTAATGAAGAACCAAATCATCCACAATTAAGAAATCCCCCAGTACAGTAACATTGAAATTGATAAACGCGAGAAAATCGTTATTATCGCTATAATCAAGGCAAAACATTAAAGATATTTTTGACCTCAGTAAAGAGATACGAAAAATATGGGAAAGGATAGAAATAGATAAGAAGAATACAAGTTTTACAAAACCACATTGAAAGAACAGGGGGAGTCAGAAAGGCTAAAAGAACTGAGAAAAAAAGGAAAGGAGTGGATATTTAAAACGAAAAAGAAGAAATCAAGCACATTAAACCGAAAGGAAATCCTAAAGGTGGCTATCGAGTATTATCCACTTCTATACTCGAAACCGCTACCGCTCTTTCAAGTATAGAAGAGTTTACTGAGAGTACAAAGCGCGAGGCCGAAAACAGGTAGCAAAGAGAACATAGCAATAATTTTAGAATTAGAAACTAAAGTCAATAAAAAGCTTAAGTAGAGAAAAATAAAAGGCTTTTGGATAGTCTTAACCATATCAACATTTGGCAAAGTGTAGCAGAAGATGGAATGTTTACTAGTTACATAGCCATAAAAGAAATATATTGAAGGAAAGGCCAGTATGCTTGAAATAACTTGATTTTCATTTCCAATAGTGTAACAGAGACGAAGAACAACAACAGAGAAGTACAAAAAGATGATTAAATAAATGATAATTAAACCCAAAATATTTTCAGCAGTGCTGGAAAACATATTGAGAAAAATGGATTTGGATCACCTTTGTCAAATTATAAAAGGAGGATCCTGACTGAATTTCAGTCAGGACGGCCAATCTACCCAGAAATAAACCAACTGCGCAGGAGATATTATCGTGCACAAGTGAACGCGCCTAGTGGTATGGGCCCTTGCTTTGTAAACCGGATGTTGTGGGTTCAAATCCCGCGGTGTAACAATGACTTTGTGTTGTTGTTTCTTGGTTGGATTATGGCAATGAGGGCTGATCACCCGATTGCCTGAACAGAAAGATGATCCATGGGTCTGATGAGCACGTAAAAAGTCGGCCCTTCGCCTGATCTCTCTCCGGTCGTGTCGAATATCCGGGACGGATCGAGTCTAAATATAAATGGTTCTCGGTTCAACCATCTCTGTTTTGCGGATGACATAGCGGTAATGGAAGAAGACCTAAGGCTACTGGAACGAATGATACAAGACCTGGCAAGAAAAAATAGAGAAGTTGGCTTAGAAACGAACCCAGTCAAAACTAAAGTGATGTCAAACACAGAAAAATTGGACATAACAATAAATAGAGCCAAACTCGACTATAGAGGGATATACCTACCTTAGTCGGATAGATTTGCCTTAAGAAATCAAAAAAGGGATTGGACAAGAAATCGATAAAAAAATAGCATATGGCTGGATTCATTATAAGAAATCATGAAAAGCAGGGAAGTTAAAATGAAAATAAAAAGCTAGATTTTCAATACCTTCATTTTACTATGCATAACTTATAGATACGAGACACGGACGCTAACAAAATCGCATAGAGATTAATTAGCTAAATGTCAACGAGTTATGGAAACGAGCATGTTAGTAGTAGGAATGAAAGTAAACGAAAACTCACAGATATTCTAATATCAATAGATCAACTAAAGTGGAAAAGTACCGGAGACATATGCTTTGATGCAACACGGAGAAGTCGAGACAAGAGATGCACAAAGAAAAATGGGGCGACCTATTAAAAGGTGGAACGATGGTTTGAAGTTAACTCGGGGACCATACTGGACAAGAGTGGCCTCAAATAGACAACAATGGAAAACGTTGTAGGAGGCCTATGTCAGTAGATACGCTAAGATAAGAGATTTTTTTTGGAATTAAATTATATTCACATGTTTTCCCAGAAATAAAGACTATCATCGATCGATTTTATCTCCCCTTACCTCTTCGAGATCGACTGGCTTTGTGAACTTGTAGAAGCGTCGATTGGAGGCCAATTTGCGGCATATATCACGCAGGAATATCCTTAACTCTCGCAGCTTGTAGTCCTCCTTGCGTTTGCGGCGGGCGACTTCTTCGGCGCTCTCGCGGGGCGGAGGGGGCGGGGGTGCTAAAAAATTAAAAACCTTAGGGCTAATGTAAGCATTTTCTGTGGTTTTACTAGGAATTTTACGTTTTCTATGGCAATATACATTCGTACCATATCTTTCTATCTATCTTTTTCGTATGAAGTTCTTTCACATAGTTGCGAAGACGGCGTCCAATTTCATAGTGTAGGTTTTGTGTGATGTGCGTATAACAAACATTCATAGACAGATAGACAAAAAAATTATATTATTGTTTTAGTTTCAGTTTTGTTAAAATGTAAAATAAGAGTACTTTTATTTTTTTTGCTGTATATAATCAATATCTCTATTAAATATCTATATTTGTATTGTAAATAACCTACTATGTTTGCTGCTTTAATTCCTATCTCTTTAAATAGATTTTCTTAAAGGTTTTTTTGTATACAGCTTTAACATTTTTATGAATTAATTGCTATAACTCATTTAAAAAGAAATTCCTTTCCTCACCTCTAGGCAAAGGAGTTGGCGGTTCGTTGTTCTCCACAATAGGCGGCGCTAGCGGCGCTTCGGTAATGATTGGTTTCAGGAAAGCGATCACTTCGGCCGCGGTCGGCTCGCGGACTCGGTACACGCAATCCTTGTATGCCGGGAACAATTCTTGGAGCTATAACGAATTAGGGATTCATTTTAAAATACTAGAAAGTGATTTCATATATGGTCTGTGTCTTAAACCGTCATGGGGGTTAGGCCTCGGAACATTTGCAAACAAATTTGTCAACGATTAAAAAAACTTCGACTTTTAGAAAACACTCATTCATTTCTTAGAGCGACTCGTGATCTTTATTCAATTGTTAAGTCTAATAAAGTATTATTTCAAATATGCACCCAACACCTATGCATTAAAGTCATCTTCACCAAATCAGACAATTATACTAATAGCAATAAAGTCCATTTGACTACTACACGACAGGGATCATTACAGATGTGCGGTACATAATTACGGGGCATGTTCGTTACAACTGGAAATTCAATTATTCACTCTACGCACAAGAAAATAGAACTCATTTCACCTTCTGGGGCTACTGAGCGGCGATGTACAGAGGTAAAGCCGTGTGTAAGCGATTATATAACCTTAAACCAAATAAAAAAGTCCACTTCACCCATCATACAACTAATCCGGCAGCTGCACGGCCATGTCCCACGGAGGGCATCCTAAACACTGCATCTCTCAGTTATCTACTTTACGCATAAGCAAGTAGAGCTCGCTTCACCTAATAAGGTACCGATTAGTTGAATCGGGCTGCTGAGCATACAGTCGTGTGTCTTGTCTCATGACTACATACTTTATATATTATATAAATAGCGATTAAATCCACTTCACCTCATCAGGGGACTCAGCCGAGGGCCAATATTACCATGTTAGGGATCGCGGCACGCGTTCGCCATAGCTCATTATCCAATTATGAAAGCATCATCTAATTAATATTTTATTTATTATGCACATAGCAATAGACTCTACGTCACCTCATTAAGCGACTGGGCCGCGCCGTCGTATACCACGTTAGGCATATACAGGTTGACTGGTGAGTCTCACATTCAAGGACGTTATATGTGAAGGTCATATATAAAGTATTAATGGAATATTAAAAGAAAATATTCATTGACCACTGAGTAAACGTAATCGAAAGTTGAGTAATTATTTACGAAAACTATGTGCGTGCTAGCGGGCACGGCAAGTGCCGTTTTCGGGTCAATAAACTGCACCAGCTGTCGGTCATCTGTTCGCCACCCGCATTTTTATCGCGCTTTACTTGTTTATTTCAAAATTTGTTGAAAAACTATGCGCCTATTTTTATCACATAAATATGATGACAATCAAATAACCAGTGCTCTCCTATAATATCGTAGGTGACTCACCAATCAACCTGTATATGGCGATAATATATGAAGACTAAAAATAAAATTAAAGATAAATATTGATTTACCATAAATACCATACCATGGAGTGAACATAATCTAGTGTTAAAAAATTAATTAGGTAATTTATGCTCATGCGAGCGGACACGGCGTGGCCGGAGTGAGACGGAAGGCGGAGGGGAGTCGACGGCCCTACCGACTGAACACAGCCACAATTCATTAATTTATTGGAAAATATGCGCCTAAACTATGCCTCTAATTTAATTACATTAATATGATGTAATTCACTTTAATATCTTAGGTGACCACCAATCACCTGTATAAAGTCTACCTACACCTACAACCTAACACGAATTAACAAAATCCCTTTCACCTCATCGGGCAGCTGGTCCGGCGCCTGGGCGGCGGTGGCCAGTATCGCCGTGCTGTGGCCCGCGGCGCGCGTGCGCCACAGCTGCATCAGCAACGTGCCGCCCGCAGAGCCGAGCGCCGCCCACACGGCCGCCACGTCGCGTATGAACAGCACGCAGCCGCGCTCAGCTCGACGGCACTCGGAGAACACCTGCGTAGGAGCATTTGTTAGTGCTGAGTAGGACTTTGTTAAAGGTTCGTTCCTCATAATGGAGGCTCACGCAAAAAGTAGGGAAAAATTAAATATGCTTGGCTTGTGCAGCTATATGAATCATTTGCATAGGCAGGCTGTATACACTCGAAAAATCAAATATATACCAATATCATATAGACCATCGTGCTTTCCCTAAGCGTTAGAGTAGATAATAATTAAGTTTAAACAGGAAAAATACTTTAGTAATTGCTTATTAATAGTTTGTAAGGTTGCCGGATAGCAACTCTAGACGCCAGATATAAAAATATTGCGCTAACTCTATCTGTATGTGGGATATGCGTCCCATTGGGCTATGAGAGTAAAGGACAGAAAGCGCACCTGTATAGTTGCTTGGTCTCGGAATTGATTGGCCGCCGTATCCGTAATTCGGTCCGGAAGACTTTTTTTATATGACAAATAAAGTATGATTAAAAGCTTTCCAATATAATATTAAAATAAGTAATGTTTTCCTGACTGAATTTTCGGTGAAATCTACTTCAGAGATCAGCAAACTGCGCAGGAGCATTTCAAAGATATTGTCTCCTCGCGGAAAAAATCCACTGACCGATATGAGGGCCTGCTCCTGTGTGAACGCCAATGCCGAGTGCAAGGCAGCGACGCTCAACTCCTTCACCGTGAACTGCTCCAAGCGGGCTAGCAGTGCGGGCGCGATGTGGCTCTCCGCACACTCGCCGCTTATTAGGAGCGCGGAGAGGGACAGCGGTTCTTCGGATGCCTTAACGCTGGTGTAACAAATAAAAATATTTGTGAATTTAACCTTTACATTACACTATACAGTGGTGACTATTGACTTTCAATATTCGAGGACGTTATATGTTACCTTTCAATACTTTAAAACGGTAT
Organism: Graphium colonna; assembly: GCA_025505425.1. Classification (NCBI taxonomy): domain Eukaryota; kingdom Metazoa; phylum Arthropoda; class Insecta; order Lepidoptera; family Papilionidae; genus Graphium; species Graphium colonna. The sequence continues at coordinate 10,247 of JAOCPS010053687.1, read as the reverse complement.
ATTTGGGGATTAAATATGAAAATATTATTAAAAATAAATATTGATTTATCACCGAGTAAACAATCTAAAGCGATCTATCTAAAAGCGGGTCAGTTGATCGCAGCCGCTACACTTCATTCATTTATTAGAAAATATAGGCTAAACAATAATTTTATTACATAAATATTCTGACTTTTGAGTACCGAGTGCTCTCCTTTAAAATCGTACATGGCTCGCCAATCGCCTTGTATAAAGAATGAAAATATTAAAAAAATACTGATTTACCACTGAGTACATATACTCGAAAGATAAATAATTTCGAACGCATCGCTTGGTGTTACTAGCGGACATGGCGCCTTTGTCGGGTCATCAACCTCCGCGTCACTCTATATGGTGTGGCGCCAAGAATCTATAATACACGCTTTATTCATTTATTGTAGAATTTGGTCACAAACTATGCCCCTAATTTTATCATATAACTATAATGACAATCGAGTAACGAGTGCTCTTCTTTAATGTCATAGTGACTCACCAATCTTTAATTGTTATTATTTTACTTAAATTAATTTTAGAAAGCAATATTTGTAAATGAAACATAGCTGAAAACACTCGTGCACTTTTATTATGTTTTTGTTTCTAATTTTGACAAAACACTGCTGCTACAGGGTTGCAAGTATATCTCATAATAACTAATTGCATACACACAAATATCCAGTTTTGATTAAAATTGTTCTTGGGTCAACAACGAATATTTGTTCTAGGTGGAAATTGAACTTATGATTAATGACCTCTGATCCAACAATATAGCAACTGTGCAACTAGTCATAAACCGGTAAAAACCGGCCAAATTGGTACAGGATGTATTCCGTATCATTTTTGCAGTTTCCCATTGGTTTTCTGGGAAAATTCTAGTTATTACAAATTATGAGATAAAGCCAGCTGACAGACGAAGAACAGACGGGCGGACGCACAGCGGACTTTTAGTAATAGGGTCGCGTTGGTTATTCTTCAACTACGTAACCCTGAAGGCTTTGTCAATAGAACATGTTCTTAGTGCGGGCTACAACCCTAGCTTGACGCCGCGTTAAATCATTAAACAGTGTTGTAAAATGCCAGTAGTGTACTGTCAAATAGAGCGCTGGTGCTAAAGATGCGCGATGCTCTGACGCAGCGTCTAGGTGCTTTGAAACAGAGTTGTATTTTTTAGAATATATTAATAAAATTTCATCCCCACTTACATATTCATATAATATTGCATTTGAAATTAAATAAATGAAAACAGTAATATAAATCACTTAATATCTCAATAGCATTCGAACTTTTGCATTACGCCCTGGAACGTACTATGTTGCATTAAGAGCGTTGCGCTAATCTAGCGTGACGTCAAAAGAGCGCGTTCTTACAACGTGACGCTACGACGCTACCTACAACGCGACACTAAAAACGCGTGGCAAAAAAACGTTTGGCAAAGCCTTAAAATTTACGAAAGTTGCAAACGTAGCGGTTATAACCGTTCAAAACGAATAAAACAAGCTGTGAACGAGGAGTAAGAAATGTATAATAAACGCAATAAAGAATATGTACAGTGGGGACATAAATCGTATGTGGTTTTCACCCCATTGAATTTTGATATTCTTCTTCTTATGTATATTTTTATTTGTAAACAATAAATTAAAAATATACAACAAGTGTATACACCATGTTGTTCAGGAATATTTCTAAAGATTTCGTCACGTTATAGTATACGAACAAATATATATGCGTAAAGTGCTTGCAATCTATCTCATCTAACAGGCTAAATCCTATTTATGAATATGTTTGTCTCTTTTTATTGTAGCTTTTTAAACTATTTCAAAAATCGTGAAGGTTCTCAATTCAACAATATGTTTTTTGTATGTATATGATCCGATTTCTCTGGTTATGAATGGATTTTTAAAGTTCTTTTTTATGTGAAAAGATATAGTTACGAAGTGATTATATGGAATCACTTCGTAACTATATCTTTTAATGAAAATCGTTCCAATAGTTTATTTTTTAAATCAAAATAACTGAGAACTATGTTTTACGAACTTTTACTTCTAAGGCGTTTTTTCGTTTTCGCAATTATTTGCAAACATAACTTTTACTATTCTCATATGTGATTTAATGAAGAATAAATTGAAAAGTTACCCGTCGTTGGCCACGATCTGCCTGAGCAAGGGCAGCGCGCTCCTCACTTGCGGGCCCAGCAGCGGCGCCGCGTGCGCCGGCAGCCTGCGGGCAGGGGGCGGCGCACTGCGGGCGCCCGCGGCCACCAGGCCCGCCATGGCCCCTTCTAGGTCTTCTTGGTGCACCTCCACCTGGGGGAAAGCGTGACGAATCATCAAATTGTAGACTGAGAAAAATAAGTAAATCATGAAAAATTTCTTTGTAAATTTTATTACATGCTTTAAAAAAATAACCCCACCGAGTTTCTTATGCTGGTTCTTTTCGGATCAGTGGCTTTCTTTCCGAACCGGTGGTAGTATTCTTGATTATCAATAAGCAAGTGTTCCACTTCAATATTGAATAAAGAAATTTGAATTAGAATTCGACTTTATGTATACACTAGCGGACCTGACAGACTTTGTCCTTTACATATGTCCTTAATTCGAAAATTTCAACTTTTTTTTGACCAAACTGTGAAACTAAACCATTTTCGAATCACCTTCACTTTGAACACACCCAAAACATATATCAAAATAGGCCAGCCATTTAGGAGTTCTACGGACACAAGAAATATATGCATAAAGATAAGGCATCGGACGCACCGATTTATCAAAACGAATGCAAAATCTGTCGATTGCTCAAACCAAAAAAAAATCCGATTTCAAAAGTCGACCTAGCTAGCCGAAACCAACGACTACGATTATTACTATTTGTGCCGCGTAAATATTTTTGTGATTTTGGCCTTATTGCACGTAGGGCATCCAATAGCATAGAACGTTTTATCGTTACAGGGATGGTAGAGAGAAAAAGACCGAGAGGTCGGATTAATAAGCAATGGTCAGACCAAATCTCCGATAAAGTAGAGATATTTTTCTATGCCTAATTACACCAGCGAACACAATGAGGACATATTGTTCACCAAGTAAAATGGAATCACGATCCTCTGCAATAAGTAAACGATTGAGAAGTAAAAGAAATAGTCATCTAACATGAACCTGTAAAATAGAAGTTTTTTATCACATTTAATGCGTTTATTTATCTGATGACAAGTGAGACTGTTTACAGCATTTTGATTTAGACTACCATATCTATGATCGAATTCTAAATCACAAATCCTTTTCTCGTAAAAAAATATGAGAAATAACAATTCACTTGGTGTGAAATTAATAGAAATTAATATTTTTTTTTTTGATAATAGTTACTTACATTTTTGGGATCAATAACTAGGGCGTATTCACTATCGTAGACTTGAGGGTACACTCTCCTTAAAGCTCTTAAAACTGCTTCCGAACACAGCGCTTTCAAATCCGATCCTGAAAATAATATCAAAGTAATATGGTATATATATTTACCTGATGACCCAACAATACAAGCCTTGAGCATAGTTTGGTGCATCAGTATACAGTGTATTACTTTAATTGTTCAATATGTATTGTGTGAAATAAACTCTATTTATTATATTATTTATTTATAATCTTCATAGTATTCCAAAATCTAATAAATGAATACAAATGTTTTAATATTATATATTCTTGAAATGTCCATTAATGACATTGAATATGACACATGAAATAAATTGATTTCTTTGCATTTGTTTCTAGCCACGTGCATACGCAGTAATATATCTTATTTTTATTGCAATAAAGGTTAATACCGCACCTCCATATCCGGTCGTTATATCGGCTATGTGATCGAGAGTCCTCGCCGATGGCGTCGGTATCCAATCCCTCGTGTATATGTGCAGAATATCTCGCCTCGCAGCCGTATGGGGAGGCGGGAAGTGCAATTCGCGGTCGAAACGACCCGCGCGACGTAACGCAGGATCTACCGCGTCCAGGCGATTGGTCGCACCTATTATTATTACTTCGCCCCTGTGGAAAAATAATGGTAAGACTTTGACACGATAACGTGTTATAAATCGATGAACGCCGACTGCCACGTACTGAAAATAGCGTGCAAGCGAGAGCGCGAAACAAGCGACAGAGAGGCACAATCGACCTAAGCATTCGGCTTTTAATTGATGTTTTCTTATGATGTTATCATGTAAAATTATCGTACGTAAACCGACTTTACAGACAACCAATTTTTCTGTAACAATATGACAATTAATTTTTTTTATAGAGAAGGCGGCAAACGAACAAACGGCGGCAAATGAACTCCCGTAATGCTAGATTATAAGAAGTGACTGAGCAGGACAGAATTAGCCAGCACTAGGCATGGGCCATTTCAGTGATTTCACTTGCTATCGGTTATATAACGTTCTCTTTGTAGGCAACGATAACGTTATATACCCGATAGCAATTGAAAAAACAGTGAAACGGCCCATGCCTAGTCAGTACCCAAAGATACAACACATGGAAAAACGTATGGTAGCGTGCCAAGTAGAAGCTCCGAAAATGAGTATTTTGGCACTTTGACAAATATTAGAAACACCGTACTTCGTTACTAATGGTAATCTAAAGTACTGCTGCTCTGCCGTGAATGTTATTATTTACATTCAATATACGTCGCGTTAAAATACAAATGGAGTATACATCAATTTACCTTTCTTTGGATGTGGCAAAATTAAACGAAAACTGGGTGAGAACAATAACAAATGATATATTTATGTTTAAATGGAGAACAATTGTCGAATGGAACGAAAAAAATATACGCCCTTTTGGCATTAAAACCTCTCTAACTGAAGTCTTTCGCTCTTAAATTTTCACTCCGCAGATCTTAACAAATAGATCAAATATTAAATATTATCCTATGCCAGTACATTATCGTATATTATACCTGTCACACAGTCCATCCATCTCCGCGAGCAACGTACCCACCACGCTTGTGTGCACTTGCTCCTGCCTTACACTTCTGACTGGCGCCAAGGCATCGATCTCATCGAAGAATATAATCGAAGGCTTCATTTTATTTGCCTGTAAATAGGAATTTAAGAAAAAATTAATGCTATTACATACAACGGTTGAGCTAAAATAAACTTGTAGTATATCTTCTTTTAAACATTCGCGGCTGCCACGCGCGGCATTCGCAGGATACAAATTTGCCGCGCGACTGGTTTAGACAAACTCAGTGTCGTCTCATTCCGACCACGCCGTGCCGTTCGGATGAACATGAATTACGTAATAAATTTTTAACCTTTAGATTATGTTTACTCGGTGGTATATCAATATTTATTTTAATAACATTTTATTCTTCATATATGATCAACAAATATAACGTCTTAAAGTATTAAAAGTGTCACCTGTATAACGGTCAATTATGATAGCTCGAGTAAGAGCTATAAGCTTAAAAAGGCCGCTGTAAATCATAGAGCTCGTTCACTTTAAATATAATTTTAATCCGTCAATGCCTAGTTATATCAAGCGATGTCGCTAAAAGAATGGTCCTTTTATTGAACACTTTCACAAAGAAACTAGTTTTTTGTTTTAGCGACATGGCTTGATGTCGCTAGGCTTTGACGGGATAAAACACTAGCTTAGATATTTCCGCAACAAATTAACAACATATACCTGCTGAAATAATAACTTAAGGTGTCTCTCGCTCTCTCCAACCCACTTCTTCAGACAATCCGCCCCTTTCCTCATGAAGAACGCCACTTTCCTTCCACCGACCAAACTGCATTCATTTGCTAATGCCCTTGCCAATAAGGTCTTTCCAGTACCGGGCGGTCCGTGAAACAATACTCCTTTGGCAGGCCTCGTCTTAAATTTGTTGAATAGATCTGGATACATTAAAGGAAATAGCACCATTTCGCGTAGACATTTTATGTGCTCTTCTAGACCACCAACCTGCGAATACAAAATAAATCGGTTAACTTTTGTCCGTGATGGAATTTAAATCTTAAAAATTTTGTTTTTTTTTTTCAAGTATAACCGGTAATTAAAATACAACGACTAGTGGATTATCGAGTTGGTAATTTCGTCTTTAGTTTCGAAAATGAAGTATATTATACAAAAATATTTTGTAAAAATCTTGAAGTAAACTAATTTACTACTCAGACGGCAACCTTGATTATGTTTAAATGATTTGATTGATTATAAATTCATGTTCAATTTTTTTTCTTTTTACAAGATATACAAGCTTTTATAGGCGCATGGACGACTCAAGACGACTCACACGAGCCCAAACACGATGGGTTTACGTAGTTTTAATTCGAGAGTCGATATGGCTACTTTCTAACTCCAGCATCAGATCAGCTTCATATCATCATAATATTGCATTGTCACGCAATATAATATATACGCATGCAAAATTTCAGCTCAATTGGTAACCGGGAACTGGGACAAATTTAACTTTTCAAGATTCTATTCGCACAGACAACGGGACAGGTTAAACTTAATAAAAGCATGTAATAAAACTATCTTACGTACTTTAAAAATATTTTGATTAATTTTGAAACCCGCGGCCCAAAAAGTTGACGACAAGTTAAAAAGAAGCAGAGTATTTAATATTACTGAATTTGTATTGTTTTCAAGCCTCTTCCTTGCCACAGACACATGCACAAAGGCAACAGAGAATCAATTATAAAAAAAACAAATAATATCTATTCTATAAGACCGTTTAATTAGCAATATTCCACGTACGCGTAATCATGCGTTAAACCTAACGCATGCTTATGCGTGCGCTCACATATTTGCTTGCAGGTTGTTAGGGGATTTTTTCGCGCGGAATATTGCTAATTAAACGGTCTTATAGAATTGTATACAATGGACTTCCGCAAAGTAACGCCTGATTCTATTAATCATATTGATTGTGTTTAATATTTATTATTCAACCTGCAATCGTATCGCAGGTGTAACCGGAAGAATACACCAGAATCCTCATAATGCCGGAAACCGGCCGGATACAGCGCGATACAGTTATGACTGTCAGTGTGTTGCTGTCAACCGTACAAATAGTTACGTAGAAACTGGCTTTCACATAAATAGACCAGGAACAGGCAAACTAGGTGTAGAACACTGCGAAAAGATCGATACTTGGTGAACACTATGCAACGTTATCGCTTTCTCACAGGATCTGAACTTACAAATCAGTTTCGACGCATCGGAGGAAGTTATCGAAGCACATGTACAGTAAGACGACGACTTGCTGAAGCTAACCTGAAACCACTTAGACCAACAAATGACCCTAAGCTAGAGCATGGTAATCGTATTTATTTAAAGAAATCCTTATTCACGTTGCGCCATTTATGGTAAATTTACAGGTTTGATTGTGAATGGAGAGGAAAAAATTTCTCGTATGGAGTAGCTACCACACAGTCAGGATATCAACCCGATCAAGCATGCTTAGAACGAGCTAGGGAGATTCTGAAAACACAAAACACGCCTCGTGAGCTCAAAACTGCTGTTACAGAGAAAGGAGAAAGGTAAAAAGGACATGGTGTACAACATGTCAAATGGCGTAAGCCCAGTAAAAGAAGCCGAAAAAGGCAATACAAAGTATTAAAATTAAAAAAAATCATATTGTTACACAAAAAAGTCATGTTTGCTATTTTATTTTATTTAAGGCGAGATCAGTAGTTTTTTTATTTACGTAATTTTTAATAAACTATAATTTTGACTTATAAATTTTATTACAACTATTTAAGGGATATTATATTAGCTATTAAAAACAGTTTATTTTATTAAGCTAGCATTGTCAGTTTCCGAGGTTACTTAAGGTGACCCACACTCATTGCTTTCGAGAGTAATTACAAAGGCAATATTAGTCGCTTACTACTTCTAAATAGTTAAAGTTTGACTAACATTCTTGATGATCTTAGTCAAATTAGACCAAAAAGATGATATTTTAGAAACGAAACCTTGTAATGTGTTGATATTTTTGTAGGAAATCCTTGTCATAAAAGAAAAAAGGAATAATCCGTTGTAAGTATACGCATAACAATGAAACAGTTCAACTTTAATTAGAAAATAATTAAAGGCTCTCTATATTTAGTTAAATATCTTTGTCTGTTATAGTCGGAAATTAAAGGAAGAAGCGGATATTTAGGGGTACTACAAAGTTTAATTATGCTCCAACGACTGTGAGCCACTTCCGGCCTAAATATAATTTCATAATTACATAAATTCATTAACCCGTTTTAATTAGCTTCGCCTTTTACATTCATACTACATGATATGAAAATTTTGTTAGATATATATCAAACGGAATCTTGCAACGCATTGTTCATCAACTTCGTGACGTTTAATTACTTTGGAAATATGCACACGTATATACCTACGATAACACAAAAATTTAATTTAAAAAAATATATTCTTATCACAATAAAAAAAAATTCAAACTATAATTTATAAAATAGGTCTTTACCTATGAAACTGCCGTTTTGTATGGAATAAGTGAAAGTGCTTATTTTTCAAACTTTTATATTTCTGTTATTTAAAGTAATCACCCATGCAATCGACGCATCTTTGCCAACGAATGGGAACTTTATTGATGCCCTTCTTGTAAACATCAGCTTGACGGGAGACAACAAACTCATCAAAGGAATTTTGTACTCCCTCTCGAGAATTGAAGTTTTTACCCATTAAAAAGTTATCTAAATTTTGGAAAAAGTAGTAGTCGGTAGGTACAAGGTCTGGTGAGTATGTCGGATGAAGGAGAGTTTCCAAACCCAGCTCTTTCAGCTTGGAGACTGTCTGTTGCGCAGTATGGGGTCGCGCGTTGTCATGAAAGAGCAGTGGGGATGACCGATTGACCAAAGCTGGTTGATGTACAAGCTTCTCCATCGTTGTCTCCAGTTCTTTACAGTACACATCTGCAGTAATGCTAATGCCAATTTGTAAAAAACTGTGATGAATCACACCCGCACTAGACCATCAAACCGTTACCATCATCTATTTAGGGATCGTTTTTGGTTTAGGGAATTGCTTTGGTGCTCAACCAGGTTAGATCCTGGTTCAGCACCAAAGCAATGCCCTAAATGCCCCAGCTTGCTGAGCGCTTTAGATTGTCGAACAGAATTAATTTTTGTCGCACGTTACGATTCGGTTCAAATTGCTGCCTTCATCTTTTTACCTGTTGAGTATCACGACGCAGGTCTCACCAGTGGGGCACCCATCTATCAAGCTTTTTTACGTTGTATGTAAATATCTTTATCTATTTAAATATCTTTATTTACATAGACGCTTACGTGTTCTTATGAAACGTCAAAATTTTGCAGATATGAATGTTCATGATGAGGCTACCACCAGCTCGGAAGGCAGGTTCTGTTGAGAAGAGCGGGTGAGAAACTTAGCGGTTCCTTTTTTAAAAAAAATGTAGGGTTACAATTATCTGACCTACGGAAATATCAACAGCATGAATCCCACGCGTTTAAGGCGGCAAAGTATTCTGCTTCGATATAATAGGCTTTTCGCAGAAGTGTATTTTTAATTTTGCACTTAAATTGGTCTTATGGTAGGTTTAGTACAGATGGCGGAATTTTATTATGCATGCGTATACCATGACCCTTAAATGTTTTATTCTTCTTTTGTAAACGAAAACTAGGGATAGAAAGATTGTCCCTATTTCTAGTATTAAATGTATGTCTATCACTATTATTTAAATGAATATTTTGACGAATAAATACGATATTACAAAAGATATATTGTATTGTATATCGCCCTAACAGCCCTTTTTCGAATAATAAATACCATGTTTATCTCAGCTGCGCTACACCACAGCAAAATACCATAAGATAAGATGTTATAGAAATAACTAAAATAAACAAGTCTAGCAGTATCGACGTCTGTTAGTTGCCTTATTTTTCGAATTGCGAAGAAAGCGGAGCTTAGTCTGCTGGCTAGAGATGAAATATGGAGGTTCTATTGAAGACCAGAATCTAGTGTAATTCCTAAAAACACCGTGGAATCTGAAGTATTAAGGGGTTCATTATTTAAGTGAGACTTAGGTCCTTTTTTTACATTTGGTAGAGTATATATAATACATTTTGTTTTACTTGCATTTAACTCGAGATTGTTATTATTAAACCAATAGAGTATGTGTGACAGTGCCCTATTCACTTCATCATAAATTGTCGCATTTCTGTCAACTTTAAAAATCAGGGAAGTATCATCAGCAAATAGTACAACATCACACAACTC
>JAOCPS010053580.1:0-16588 GCA_025505425.1 Graphium colonna | reverse complement strand
AGGAAGACAAACGAGCAGACGGTTCATCTGATGGTAAGTGATCCGTCACCAATAGACAATCGCAACATACGGAGATCGGATATAATAGGTTTATTAGATTAGATGGGGTCGGGATTAAGGATTTGGAGAGTGTCATGGGAGTAAATTGAAGAAAAGTTTTCTTATTTGATGAAAAAGTGTGCCCTGCCTTACTGTGAAGTTTGCAATTAAATTGAAGATGTGCACCACTTACGGATGAATCTTAAAAAGAACAGTTAAAAAGAACAAAACAAAGGGAATTTCTGTTTAGGGCACTAAATGTGAATAAATTAGACGTGGGCCTGGTTATTAATTCTCAGGTGAATCCCAAAAGCAAATCCACAAATCGATTTTACCATCTGATAAAAAATGAATCACCTACAATTGCATTTTGTACATTACATAATATGTTATATACATACTTTATAGTAACACTTATAAGGGGATGAAGTTGGAATATATTTGTAGATAAAAATCCATGGAAACTGAAGAATTAAAAAAACAATTATTTGATGTACAATTTCTACCGTACACGTAACACTTGTATTGTAAATAAATGTCCATATTCATATCCTGTATACATTTACTATTAAAAACAAATAAAAGTTCGTGTTTTAACCGACTTAAAAAAGGAGGAATCCGACTTCAAAAACAAATCCGTTCAGTAGTTTTTATTTTAAATCAAAATAACGAAATATTTGCACATACCTCCGTCAAGTCGAAACAATCAAGTCAACAAAACCAATTTCGATTTTTTTTATATAAAAGAGCATTTTTCGTAGATATTTTCATAAATTGAAAAAAAAATGCTGATTCATTAAATTGTTTATCAATAAAAATAACAAAATTTAGAAATACTAGCGCATATAACCGTAATTTTTGAACGTTATATCTGATAGAGTATATTTCGACAATGGTTCCACAGTTTTTTTATAAAAATCGGATAAGTAGTTTGTTTTTAATATCCAAATGACATAGAAGATATGATTCGCCAGAAGTTTTTGTAATTTTCTGTGTGAAAATAAACTTGTCCCATTTTAAGTTATAACAAGGTAAACAATCCAGACGATAAGTTTTTGCTCATGGACGATGCATTTAAAATGTATTATTGGCGGTGTCAATAAAAAATCGTAAGCACTTTTTGGGATTGCTCTAAAGCGGATCTAAAAATATAAAAACATAAAAAACTTATAGAATAAAAGGTGTTTGTAAAATATTTATACAGTATATCGATATAGTTAACTACAAAAACAAATCTGTTTCGTAAATATAGCTTTCACAATTTGTACATATAAAAAATTATAACTTTCTGTTTTCTGTTCATTGAAGAAATTTAAAAAAGTATATACATGAGTCTACTTTAAACCAGCATTACAAACAATATTTAAATTATTTTTTTACATTCATGTTTGCATCGACATGTCTGTCTGAAAATGAAACACCAACTAAATTGCAGTATCAACGTAACTAATCAAATCACATCGTTTTTAAAAAAATCACCATTGAACAAATTTTACTGGTAAATTTAAAGGTCTTACTTTCCAGATGTATTCACAAACTTCCATAGAGATTATGAATACCTCTGCTTGTGGTTGCTTTGTACACAGTTATGTAACATTTTTTTTTATTTTAAAAATGCTGCAATAAAAATAATTTATCGATTTTACATCAATATTGACAAAACTCAAATATTCATTTCAATAATATACTATTCAAGCAATCATGCTTTGTTTAATCAATAATTTTCTTATATTCTTGAATAGCACGGTTTTCTTTAAGTGAAATCGATGACTTTAATAGTGAAATTACCAATATTCTACATGGAAACATTTTTGTTTACCAGTTAACTGAAATTATCATTTATTACTCGTGTATTTTTGGTACCTTATATAAAACTAATCCTTACTAAAATTTTCTGAAATATTATATACACGAAATTATAAATATTTGACTTTTTTGAACATTCTTATATATTTTCATTTATTTGTATCCGCTTAACTTAGATACAAGTCTTAGTCATTGCCCATTTTTAAATATTTAAATCGCGGTTGTCCGACCTTCATTATTTTTTCAATATTGCTTAACACTGAAAATGCTTTATGCCATCGTGAAATTCCATATTTTCAAATCTATAAAGTCAGCTGTTACTTCTTTTCTATATTACGCAATAGTGAACAGACAATTACACATGGAAATGTTGATGAAGAAATGTACTTTGGCTCAAGACATATGTTATAATGAATTGATATTATATGAATAATATAAAAGAAGTAATAAAAATGTATTTAACAAGCGGGATTAGTAATGTCTAATCACTAAGCATCTGCGTATGACTGAACATACAACGTAGGGTAATTGGATATGCGAATGACTTGGTTTCATGGGTTAGTCTATAAAAGAGGTGGAACTCTCTTTTTTTTATGGAGAAGGAGGCAAACGAGCAGGCAGCTCATCTGATGTTAAGTGATCACCGCCGCCCATGGACTCCCGCAACACCAGAGGGGTGTTAAGAGCGTTGCCGGCCTTTGAGATAAGAGAACGCTCGTTTCTTGAAGATCCCTAACTCGATTTTCATTAGATCATGAAAAATTACACTTTTTACGATCACTTAACATTTTATTTCAAACTCACTTTTTATGGATTACTCGAAATTAATTAAATAATAGTTTTATAAAAAAAGGCTATTTTTTCAGTGTCGAATCTGCTGCACGTGGTTTGATGGATGTGTATAAATTGGGTGAAAGTGGCGATACGTGGTTGGTAACGAATAATAAACCAGCCATTAACTGGACAGAAAAAGTTAAAAAAGCCTACGCAATATTATCCGAGGATTTGCCTTTGTGATTTGAAGAATAAATAAAAGACGTATTTTAAACATGTTTAAGAAAAATTACTTTTGAGTATTAAGAAATAAATTTTCCAAAAAACACCTTAAATTCACTCGTAGCGAAAAAGTGGCCTGCATAGTGTCCCACAGATCCACTTCAGTCTACTCCAGCAAACACATAAAAGAAATCTATATTTGATCTATACTATGGATTTTTAATCTGAGATAAATTCAGAAAAAAAAAATTAAACAATGTCAGGATATTTAAAATATCGATCTCAACTGCATATCTCAAAATTAATTTATTACAATTTTATTAGAACCGGTTGCCTTCTACAAGTGTAGGAGGTATGCATGCGTGACCACAGGCTGCTTATCGCGTATGCGGCGATACTAAAAAGTACGCGGGCGCAGCCTGTTGACAAAATCAGGGTTCACACTACGCACGTTGTTTGTTTTGTTAGTTGTAACTTTGAATTGTTTAACTTGAAACGTTATATTTTGTAATTAATAATGGTTGTATATTTTATTCATTTATTTATTTTATCCTTTATTGCAACAACCTTGTAAAGAAGGATCACAAGAAGTGAACTTAATGCCTTGTGAGATTCTCTACTAATCAACCTTGGCGTGATAGAGGATTATGGTAGGTGCAATAAAAATTATACATTATGATCGTATATAACCGATAACTTTTATACATAAATGATAAATAAATACATACATAATAAATATTGGTCTGTGTGTAGAAATAATACTAGAAAAAAAAACATCATTAATTATACCAGGGAGTATAATGGGTACAAAGTAAATATTTGAATATTACTTATTTGGGTTGGAATGTAGTAGGATTAATTAACACACGTACCTATCTATGTTAATTAATTAAATATACATTTATTTGTAAAAACATGGTATTGCAGGATAGAACTAGTACTACTTTAGTGTCACATGTTTTTTGCTGCAATGAGCATGAGAAGTACAAATGCGATGAAATTGACAACTATGATGACGAAATTAAGTATTACAGTTCAATTACATAAAGTGATTTTTTTAAATTTTTGTCTGTTTATTTGTCTGTATATAAGTTGAACTATTGTCTATATCGTGAAATTGAACTCGGTTCACATTTGGTGTAGTTTTAACTTAAAATCTGGCATATAAAACATATATTGAAACGCCTATTAGAAGCCAAGAGAAATATATATTTTACAGTAAAACTGCAAGCTACATTTATTATAATGTATTTCTACAAACATTAGTGTCAAATGACAAACTGCGTAATTATGTTCATGTTCTGGTTTAAGAGATTCCAGATGATAGTTGCCCTGATGATCAACTAATGTTGCCCATGGAACAGTGGTAATCTTTGAGGGCGTGGGTTTTTGAACAAAGTGGGACAGATACATATGTAGCATTGGAAAAACAAAAGAAGCGGAAGGAAACGAGAGCAGGGAAAACTACACTGTAATCATACAAGCTAGGTTAAGTTAAAGTTAAATGCAGCAGAAGCTATGTGGAACTATTTTATTTTATAACATGAACCTATAAATAAAATGGCCGTTGATAAAAGCAACATATTAGAGCAACTATAGAACAGTTTTCATATTGTCATCTAGTAAAGATTTTGACAAACTAAATTTAAAGTATCTATTGGCTCATTTTAATTTAAATATTTTTATTCATAGTAAGCAATATGGATTTGCTAAAGGCAAATCGATAACAGACGCGGGTGTCGCACTTCTAAAACATAATTATAATGCTTCGGAAAACTCGCCAAAAGCAATTGGTATTTTTTGTGACTCGTCAAATGCCTTCGATAGTGCAGATCACGGAACCCATCTGCTCAAGTTAAATAATTACGGTATTCGTGGGGCCACGTTAGCCATAGAATTAAAAAAGTAGCTATAAATAATACCAGTTCCTTGGGGTCTTCTATGAGAACGCTTGTCTCATAAATATCAATTTAGGACCCATTACTATTTTTGGTGCTTATAAATGAAATTCCTTCCTATATAAGTGATTTGTGTAAAAATAAATTATTTGCTGACGACATCTCCCTTTTTTAAGGCTGAAAGGAATGTTATGAATTATGACGATGTGAATAGTGCATTTACGCATAAACTCAACTGGTTTAGCCTTGAATACCAGAAATAAGGGCAAACTAATTACGCTAGGCTTTCGTCTACAAAAAGTAAATAAGGCATTATGGTGAAGTGTGTGATCTATATGAGAATTCCAGAATCAATTTTAGGGACCACTAAGTTAGTTCAAGTGCAAAATTAAGAAAACTTTTTTAACTAAAGCGTATTTTTGATGATATTATTTACTATTTGATGATAAAAATGTGTGGAATCAATGCTTGTACTCATGTAGGCTAAAACTTGATTAAATTACGTATTACAATATTGTGACCATTTTTTTTAAAGAGCAACTGTTGAGTTTCTGTCAGGTCTCTTTTCAACATAATCTGCCTTCTAAGCTAGTGCTTGCGAACTTGTATACAATTTTCTTTTGTTAAAACCTTTTATAAGAGTCTGCAAGTATCTATGTAAATAAATATATATTTTGAATTTAAATTTGAAAAGAAAAATCTATTAAGCAATGCGGGATAAAAAGAAAAATGTCGATCTTATTTAATAAGCTATATTGTCGAAATACATCGCTTTAATATCACAGTGCTTTCATCTAAGCTAGAGTAAAAATAAAATGTCGGTGTCAATGGTATTTGTTGCAGTAAAACTTATCAGCTCAACAGAATAAACACATAATTAAAATGTTTTTTCGCCACAAATGATGGAAATGAGCCACAAAATTGTATTTATTACGGATGGGTCTATCTGAATTGGCGCAGCGATAATTAAGAAATGCCCAAAAAGGGGAGCAAAAGTGAGATTATACTATAGGTATTGTGTACCTTTTCACCTTTGCAACTTTTAGACACTGGTTGTTACAAAATCTCATTTTTATTCAATACTAGAGATCCCGTAATGGTATTAATAGGACCTTTTAATGATTTTATACATTCGTCAATTCACGCAAGAAAAATAAAATAGCTTGACATATTGTATACGTCATAACAATGTGATGAGCAAAAACGGTGTGGTAGTGTGTATCTCAGATTAGAGAATAATACAGATAGAGCGCAATGATAGAATATTGTTGCCAGTGCGGCGAATAGACTTTTAGTCGGTAAATAGAATCTCCAATCAGTAGATAATACGACACTTAGTTGTCACGTTGTTTTCTGAAATAATGCCGACTTGTGTTATTAATTCTTGCAAAAACCGTTCCGAAATACTTAAAAAGTAGACGGAATATCGTTCCACTGCTAAATGTTATTAATTGTACTGTTTTATATTATATTCTTATTTTAATATGTATCGTACATAAACATATGACGCAAAATTCTTAGGGTTGCCAGATTAAATAGGGAAAAAATTCAAATGTAATATGAGATAGGAAATCAACAAAATTTTACTTATGTATACTTATAATATACTTCGTCAACAAAAAAAAAATAGTGTAAAGAAAGTGCTGCTAAAATATTGGGTTACAATGACTCATTTTTTTTGGCTTAGTACTGAAATAGTTGAATTGTAAATTAATGCGATATTTATTCCAAAAAATATTAATGAAATTTGACACGCATTCGATTTATTTTATCTTCTGTTTTTACTTTTTATTCACTAATATATTTATAGACAGACAAAAATGTATACCCATTGATTTGTATAGCCTCAATGTTTCGAGTATTTTAACTGTTGTTAGTCAAATATTTTTATTGCTTCTGTTTTTCAGATTATTCATTTCTTTTTATCAGTTATTCAGTTATTCAGCTGTTCCATCTTATGCAACTATATAAAGCGCAAGTTCGCCCGCTAATGGAATACTGCACTCATCTCTGGGCTAGGGCACCTCAATATTAGCTCCTTCCATTTGACCGCATTCAACGTCGAGCCTCTCGAATCGTTGACGACCAAGCTCTTTCCGGTCGCCTTGACACCTTGGCTCTGCGAAGAGACGTTGCGTCTCTTTGCGTCCTTTACCGTATTTACCACAGGGAGTGTTCCGAGGAATTGTTCGGATTAATACCTGCTGCTACTTTTGCTCAACGCAATACGCGACAAACCAATGAACACCATCCACATCACCTTGATGGCTGGCAGTCCACAACCGTGTGATTTCGCCGACATTTCCTGCCACGCACGACTTCCTTGTGGAATGAATTTTCGCCAGCAGTATTTCCGTACCGATACGAGTTATGGACCTTCAGGAAACGAGCGTACTCTTATCTAAACGGCCGGCAACGCTCTTGTAACTCCTCTGGTGTTGCGGGAGTCCATGGAAAGCGGTGATCACTTAACATCAGGTGAGCTGTCGTGTTAGTCTCCTTCTCCATAAAAAAAAGAAAAAGAGAATGAACATTGTGTATTTTTGAATGATGGCTTTTATTTGTAGACAGAATACTAAAAGCAAGCAAGGCAGCTATTTGTAAGATTGAAATTATTTCGAATTTTCATTACTCAAATTTCAACTAGTCGTCTATGCTCGCTTTATTTAAATACTTTACTTCACTAAAATTGGATTGAAAATGTTCACGTTTACATTTTCTCGAACACCAGCCAGTTTGATCTACTATTTACAATAATCAAATATGTGTATTTGTCATTTGCATTTTAATTTACAATAGAATTCATATTTTTACAGCTTTTACTGCATTTTTACGGCCTCACCCGGTCGGTAAAGTACCGCTGACCTTAAAACATTCACATAAAATAAAATATGCACGACTCTTGGTGTTGCCGGAAGGCGATGTCCACCCTTTTCTATTTCCATGCCTTTTCCCTCAAAATCTTTAATCCCGACCCTTACTATCCAATAAACCTCTTCTATCCAATTTCCCAGGTTGACAAAGGACTCGCGACTCTACGTATGTTGCACGTGTCTATGGGCGACGGGGTCGCTTACCATCAGATGAACCGTCTGCTTGTTTGTCTTCCTTTCCATAAAAAAATCATCATCATTCTATATTCTTGGACTCTAGGTAATAGGATTATTTCAATGTTTTCTAAACACAAATGAAATACTCTTTTAAAAACAGAAATATATTAATAACCAAAACGGGATCTTAACATACGGAATGTATTCATTAAAACCACTTAAAACGTAACAAATATAAATAGGTAATATTTAGCCTGATAAAAGGATAGACAAATATACTATTTGAATATAATAATAAAATTTTAGTTTAGTGCCTGTCATAAATGTGCGTATACATCTAAAGCTCTGTACACACTGTCATAAAATCATCCATATTCAAATAAGAACAATATTTGTAATAACACGATGCAAAGTATACACATCATACTTCATCACACATACGATTTTGCTGCAACAGAGAGTTGTCTATGATTTGTATCATAAATTACTAAAAACACTAAATTGATCGACAATAACAAAAAATAGAAGACTTCGGATTTTTATGAAATAACAAAAAAAAAACAAATACATACAATAAATAACTACTTCTTAATTTTTAATGTTTTTTTTCCAATTCAGTCATTTTTACACTGTTGAAATATTATGCGTAATAAGCAATTTATAATGTTTGATAAGTAGCAAAATATGAATGTTAACTTTTAAATTTGGTAACATTAACTTTTAAGACATATGTAAACATTTAGAAGTAGGGAAGATTAAATACACATGACTTTCATTTTCACACATAATGTTAAAATTGAAAATTACGTATCAATTCTCTATTTATCATTCCACAGCATCCAGATATAGGTTACATTCAATTATTTCTTCTTTTTCATCTGTTTCGCCTTCTTCTTTTCCTCCCGTTTAGTCTCTTTGTCTTTAATAGATTTGTAAAGTTTGTAACCGAAGAACACTGGAAAAGAAAAAATCATTTAAAAACGATTGGAAATATTGGATGTTCTGATGTGCTTAATGGAAACCTCCAGTAAATTTTAAGAAATTATACACGCCTAGCACAAGACTAGTGGTATAGACCCTTGCTTTTGTGAACCGGAGGTCGTGGGTTTGAATCCTGCGGGGAGAGAATGACTTTGTGTTGTTGTTTCTTGGTTGGATTGGGGCAATGCGGGATTGCTTGAAAAGAAAAATGATCTATGCGTCGGATGGGCATGTAAAAAATCGGTGCGCGCCTGATCTCGCGTCGGATAGCCGTCCCATCGGGCTATGAGGGTAAAGGAACAGAGAGTGCACGTGTGTCTGCGCGTATGCTCGTGCACTATAATATCTCCTGCGCAGTTGGCTAATCTCGGAGTAGATTGGTCGCCGTGGCCGTAATTCGGTCAGGACTTTATTTATGTATGAAAGTGAAGGTGTCATTAGATTGAAAAATTTGATCATCGATTTAAATTAACGACTTTCCCAATTAACATCAAAACACCTAAATAATTACAATTGCATTACTAAGACTAAAAAAGTTATCATAATCATCACCAGACAGAGTTCTTGAATTGGAAATATATAAGACAATATATCAATTTCGACATTAAGATGGTGGCTTACGTTAAGCGGTGGACGGCAATAGGCTGATGTTGCTATACTAAACTCAGATGTAATGTATAGTCTATCTATTTTTTTTAAGTAATCTAAGAGCACAGATAACTGAATGTTTCTAATAATGAAATATGTTAAAATCTATAAATTATCTAGTAACCAAGCTTTATTTAAGTATTAAACTTTTGGCAATATGCATTATAAATAAATATAAATCTAAAATATATTTTTTTTTTCAAAAATTCGACGTTAACAAATTTCTAAATACGGTGAAATTTCATCGTTTATACAGAATGATAAGAAAATCAATAAAAAAATAAAATAAAACCAAATTGTGTTCAGCCATTTAAAATGGGCTGGTCCGATTTTTTATTCTATATTTTTGTATTCCTCTCCGCTCCTTACAGCGGAATGACTATACAAATTGACGAAAAGATAAAATACGAAAATTGATTTTTCATGGTAGGCAAGCGAAAATTGTTGTTGACATACTGTATACTAAATGTGTAAGTTTGTTTATCCGTGCTCGTACATTTGTAAAAACGGATGAATGAATTTGGATAAAATTTGGCATACAGATAGTTATTAACTGGTTTAACATTTACTGTTTTTTTTTTTGAACAAATTATTTTTTTTCATTTTCGCTGGTAAAAGTGCAGGGACCAGCTAGTATTGGAATAAATTTTGCATTTTCTATTCTGATAGTCGAGACCACCACCAGGAGAAAATTATGAAATTAACGTATTACCATTAATCCTTGTGATGTAAGTTTTGAGGTAGTGGTGTTTAATTAAGTTGTTTCGGTTAAAATTTAGTAACATTTCCTGGTAGGTATCGATCACTGTATAATAGGTAAATACACAAAATAAAATTCACGATTACCTACATTTTAAGACATTCATAAGTTTCCATAAGGGAAGATTAAGTTTCTTATCGTTAAACAAATTCTTTAAAAAAAACAAAATGTTATAGAGTAGACACTTCTATAGTTATGACAAATATAAGTATACATTTAGACACACAGAACTTTTAAAAAGGAAAGTAGAGTAACACCCTATTTTAATCATCCCACTGGTGGGCTAAGGCCTCCTCTAGAACGAGGGTATAGGGCATAGTCCACTACGCTGTCTCAGTGCGGATTGGTGGACTTCACACACCTTAGTAATATTATTTCATAGGTGTGCAGGTTTTTTCACGATGTTTCCTTCATCGAAGAGCACGTGGTAATTCAGCACTTGAAATTGCAATTAGAAAATTGACAATTTCGTTGGTGCCGGGGATCGAACTCAGGATCGCCTCAAGTAAACAAAATGGAAGGCGATTGTCCGGACACTGAGTTATTACGGCTTCAAAAGCAACGTTAATCCTTTAAAAATATAATTTTATCCAAAGATCGATGTAGATGACAATAACAGCATTAACGTGTTTGACCACCCGTTGGTGCCGACTTATCTTTTCATGTATCTCGTAGGTGGCGATAATATTCTTAAACAGTAACCAATTATTTATAAAGCTTTATAATCATTAGTGTTATTGTAGTAAAAATATTAAAATCTGCACAGTTTTAAGTTACGATATAATATAGTCAGAAAGACCTGTGCTGCCCCACCAACGTCAACATCTCATTTTCCCTCAACTTAACAAATTTAAGTGTATACAAGATTATTTTCACAGAAAATTACAAAAATCGAGCAGCTTAGAAGTGTACTTTCTACTACACATATTTGTTTAGTTATTTTGATTATACAAAAACAAACTATTGAGTTGATTTTTCTGAAAAATTTATAGGACCAGTTTAGATAAAATCACTTTCAAGATCCATTCTGATAAAAAAGATTTTTTAAACAGCGAAAATATGCGCGAACTTACCTTAAAAAAAATAGAAACATCCAAATTAAGAACCTTAACCTTTTTTGAAGTCGGTATTTTTTTAAAAATAAATGAGCGCTTTAAAGCAAGTGTTCTCGAACGAAAACAAACCGCGTGCCTCAATTTGGTTTGGAGATATAGAGAAAGAAATCTATAAAATCATAAGAAATGTGTACGGAGAAATTGCATTGGCGTATCTATATTTCTGGAAGACAAGACAAGATAATAAGTTTAATAAGATAAAACGTGACTTCATAGAGATCATGATCTTAAAGTTATAAAAAATTCTTAGTAAAACAAATCGTTTCATATCCGGCAAAGCATGGTTTGATACAAATTGCTTTTAAATTCACAACTTTTGCCCTCTGGAGCCGCCTATATTAATTTTTTTCTATGATGTCAATACAACCGTTATAAAATACTATAGTCCTAATATTATCTTTAATCGTGTTGGTTCTTAAATTGTAATTTAATAGAAATATTTTTATCATATTCAACTGTAATTAAAATTTATAACTGAAATTTTTCCTTGCTAAAAATCGAAAGATTCTTTTTCCAAAGGAAATACATTCAGAATAAAAGAGTATGAAATTATATTGCCAATCTCTTTCGGAATTCTTATAATTAACAATCACATGGAAGATTTGTCCTTTAATGTAATGTTCCTATTTTAAGAATATATTTTTAGTTGACTGATTTAAAATAATATTATTTATTAAGAGTATTGCGTTTAATTATTATGTTGTTCGCAACCCTATTATGTCGGACACACACATACAAATCAAAACATACAGTTGAATGGAGAATCTCCTCCTTTTTTTAAGTCGATTGAAAATCAAATAAGTGTTTGTTAGTCTCGTTAAAACTCTTAAACGGTTTTGTCTACTTTTTGTGTTATAATATAAGTGGTTATTCAGGGTAGTTTTATTTAAATAGAGTTTCAGAAAAATCCACGTGAGACACCAATCCGAATATTATATTTTATATGAAAATCTTACGATGACGATGGCTTCGCTATGCGACGTCCAGTTTGACAGTTCTGTTCTTTAACTTTTCCATGACAACGACAAACATTTTACGTACAATACCGGGGACAACAGATCGTATAAAATGGTTTTATGATAATCATAAAATTGTCATATTATATACGCGCCAAATATTTTTAATGAATGCATAATCGAAGTTGTAGGCGACATGGAATCATTTTTGTTTGTTTGATCAGCGTCGCCAATAATATAAGCATGCCTAATTCCTACAATGATCGAAAAACAATAAAAGAATCTGGAATACTAATAAAGTTTAGTGGAGAAAATTAGAATTAAAATCAGAACATAATTAAGCACACCAGAGTAAAGACGTCGAATCTCGCCTCTATACGCGATCGACGCTTGTGTATACGCAAAACAAATGGATAATTAACTGCATTGGCTAATTCGATTCGATTTATCGAATTCTATGTACAAAAAAAATTGTTACATGGACCAATTCAAAAGCTTTTGTCACTGACAATATCTTATAATAATTCATCTGTTTTACTTCATTCTTTCGTAGGTTATTTTCTTCAATTTTAGTTAGAAAATTGAGTAACATTTTTTTATTATTTACCTTGTTTACTTTATTCTTTCGTAAGCTATCTTTATAAGGCATGTGTTAAGTGTTAATTGTCAATATATTTAAATTTTTTGAGCTCTAAGCTATTGATGAAGTTCTTTCCAAATGGTAACAGAAGATAAACGTACCGATCAGGGCAAACAATAGAAACGCGCCGAACCCGACGAGAGCGAGCTTGAACATAATTTCACGAGATATTGCTTCGTCCAATCCGGAGAGGTCTAGGGGGGTCTCTTTCAACTGCATCTGCAGTTTGGTTGCCAAAGCCTCCTTCAGCTGAGTGGTGAACTGGACCTTCTCTTCATCTGACATATCAGTATACTGTTGCATCACGCCTTGCAGCTTCTCCCTGATCTCTAGGGACTCGGCGTCTTCAGGCGTAGACGCGACCAAGTTCTGGAGTAGACCGATGACGTCCATGTTCTGGATGGAGTCTTTCAGCTTGTCGGTGATGGCGCTGCCTATCTGCGAGCCAATGCCCCCGCTGCCAACCTTGTGATTGACTTCCATGTCCATGTTTCTTTTTTTGATAAAACAATAGAGCTTTTAATGCCGGTTACGTATTGTTTGGACGGGAACACGTGTGTTATTCGTATGAAATAAAAGAAAATGGAAATTATGATATTGGTAGCTAATCTACCCATGGGCGTGTACTGAGGATGGTCTATTGCCTATCCCAGAATGGTCAAGTGCCCACCCGAGGATGGTCTAGTGCCAACTCTGTAAAATAACCCTAGATACGCTCATGAATCTACCACAATGTCGTATCTATTATGCTTTATTACTATATTAATTAACAATTTATTTGAGATTTATTTTATTATTATTGAAAAAGATAACTCGTAAATCCACTATAGATTTAGTGCATATTCGTTTATTTAAATTTCATTGCCTATTATCTGATAATAAAATTTATTTTAGTTCTCCACTTTAGTTTAAAAACATTCGAGAAGAATACCAAACACATTGCCATTTATATTTTTTATTTGGGCAATCTATTCGCACCAATATCACGTATAATAAATATTATCTCTTTAGCATATACACAAGAGGATATTCCATCTAGCTACAATTTACATAATATTAGTATATTGTATACGATATCGTACTCTCTTTTGGTATGGCACTCTCTTTTTGTCCATACCTTTTGAAACAAATCCATCCTTTCCTTGGCATCTATTATATACTTATTCTTATATCGTATATGTTCTGCCTTCAATATATTCTACGTATTTATATATTTATATCCAAGAAGTTATCGAATTTTCTGCGGACGACTGTACTGATATAAATTCAAGATTGCTAAAGATATATGACTACATATAAATATGCATATTATAGAGATTATGTAATTAATAACTACACAAAGAATTGGAACCTAGAATTTGAATTTTCTTTTAAAAACTAAAACCAATGATATATAAACACAAAAAATATATAATAACTTTATTGATAGTAATATCACTATTATATGAATCTCTACTAATCATATCTATCAATTACAAAAATATTTCCTCGATTTAATGGTAAGTATCTTTTTATTATACTTGATTTAATTTAAATCATTCTAGTACATTAAATGTCAATAATAAAATTTACCAACCAACCAACATTACTCTTGAATCTATAGTGCGTACGATAAAATTGATACTTTTCGAACAGCATCATTCTTTTTAAGGAAAGTTGTGATAATGGGAGATGATAAACAAAAATAGATCACGCAAAATTTACAACAACTCACCACGTGTTACTAAGTCAGAAACTTCTGATAAACTGTTTTATTTGCCGAAGGACACTCGTTTATCTTCGAATGCAACAAATCTTTGTCGAAGTTTACATTACGTGTACACAAGTCAATCGATATATAACAAATTATAAGATAACGGTGAAAAATATATATCGTATTAAAACAGCAGTGATAAGGAAATATAGGTAAACAGTTTTTAAGGAGCCGATTATAAAAGGCGTACGCCTTATCGGTGGTAATTACTAATATTTTACTAGTTTTTTATGCTACCTTCATCGCTGCATATACAAGATCTTTAGATATAATCTAACGAACCCGTTAAACCCGAGTTTTAATTCGAAAATTTTAACTTTTTTTTGACCAAATTGTGAATCTAAATTATTCTCGGATCCCTTTGAACACACAAAAAATCTTTTATCAAAATCGAACCTCCGTTTACGAGGATTTCAGTGACATACACATGCACACAAGAAGTGTATATAAAATGATTAAATTTTATAAAAAAAGAGAAAAGCTTTTATCTTAAAAAAAAAACTAAAACTGTCTTCAGTTTAGTTTTGCCCACGAACACGAAATACAGTCAAGCAGATTTGCGGTTATGTCCATTTAACCGGAACTAGGTTTTCTTATTATAATGAAAATATACGTTAAAAAAACAATCAAAAAATTACAATAAATCGAAATACGGGCGCAAATCCGCGACCAAGAACCAGTAAAATAACATTTCCATTACACGTAATAGGTGCCCGATTAATATCTATTGATAATTGTTTACGCAACTATAGTGTACGTGTCGAAAACGCCGATTTTTTTAATTATCAGCCGACGTTACATAAGCGAAATTATCGTTAATCAAAGATTAATAGCGGTTCTTTAAATTGGGTTATTAGAAACCTTTGGGAAATCTATTCGAAGGTATCCAAATGGATATTGTACGCGTGGCGCTTAGATGCAGACTGGCGGTGTAAAAATATATCTGACATACATCGCCGTTTTCTAGCACAACAATGTCACAATACCAACCAATCTGAGAGCAAAGGTCGCTAACAAAATCTGTAGGTCAGTTTATACAAATAATATCTGACATTTTGAATTTAACAACTTTACAGATTTTATCGCGGATTATTTTTTAAGTTGCAGGATTGACAAACGACACCAGGACATCAAACATCTCAGCCCTACCCGTGACCATGAACGCTGCAAAGAGTTCGAAACTTCGGGTGGTAAAAATTAAAAAATAAACCGCGATAAAATACCTAATACCAGAAACAATTATATCTTAGATTCGTATTCAAATAAATCTATTCAGTATGAGTGGATTAAGAACAAATAAAATTAGAGTATAGATGTTTGTTACTCTTTCACGCAAAGACTACTGAACGGATTTTGATGAGACTTTATAATGATGTCAGTTTTATATTAGAATGACATATAGACTACATAAACAACGAATTTATGTACGCCTGTTGCTTTAACTTCTTGAAAACGAAGCCGCAGCTTCCTGTAAATCATATATTTTACTGCCCAAATTTTTGCTAAATCTTTTCCTAGTCTTAGACTTCAGTCACTCTATTGATATAGAAAAAACTAAAAGTAGGAACTTGACTGAAATAAGACTACAATCGAAAAGCATCTAAAGTTTTTTATAATAGACTAGCTGATGCTACATGTGATTGCACTCGCAATTTAAAGAGATGTTTTTTTTTAAAACAGCAAAACCTAAGTTTATATTTTAAGGTATACTTAAACTCAAGTTTTTTAAATATATTTTATATACAGAAATCGGCAAGTTACAATTTTACACACATATACACACACGCACGCACGCACGCACAGACGCACGCACGCACGCACGCACGCACGCACGTACGTACGTACGTTTGTATGTATATTATATGTGAGCAGGCAGGTGACGCAATAACCATCGTCGGTTTTCTAGATCACTCCCTTCCAGAATAAGGGTGAGGTATTCATGGTTG
>JAOCPS010053362.1:0-16592 GCA_025505425.1 Graphium colonna | reverse complement strand
CGCGCGCCCCCCCCCCCCCCCCTGGACTTTGTGTTTCTGGGTTGGATTAGGGCAATGCGGGATCACCCGATTGGCTGGAAAGAAAGGTGATCCATGCGTCGTCGGTATGTAAAAAGTCGGTCCTGCGCCTGATCTCTCTCCGGTCGTGTCGGATATCCGTCCCATTAGGCTATGAGAGTAAAGGTACAGAGATTGCACCTGTGTTTGCGCGTACACTTGTGCACTATAAAATCACCTGCGCAGTTGGCCAATCTTGGAGTAGGTTTGCCGCCGTGGCCGTAATTTGGTCACGAGGATTTTTATTAAAAAAATCAAGTTAAGTTTTTAGTATCGTATTTTGATGACGAATTTACATGTTGCGATTGATATTAGACGAAATTATATAAGAATGTCCATTATCTTTATTTCAATTGGGCAAGCTAAAAAAATCTACTTTTTATACTACAATTATTTTTACATAATAGAATACAAACGAGCAGACGCTTCGCCTGATTTTTCGCCTGTCCATAGACACACGCATCATCCTGAGAGTCGCGACTGCATTGTCAACCTGGGAAATTGGATAGAATAGGTTTATTGGATAGGATGGGGTCGGGATTTGGGATTTGGAAGGAAAATAAGTGGGAAAAGGAAAGAGTAGACTTTATATTTAGAGAAATTTAGATATAAATATATAGTATTTATGTTTTTATGTACTAAAACTAAATATATATATTTTTATATCGCGTATTTACATTTCAGCTTATAATATTAAAAGAGTTATTTTACAAAATACGTTTGAAATATAATACTAATTAACAATGAGCCAAATCTGTCCGTCGGTCTATCATGTAAAAAATAACAAAGATCCAATTTATAAAGCTTTTTGTCTGTCTGTTGGTCCTTAATCTTAGTAGATATTATATTAATTGTCATATATAAACATCTTTATATGTTAACCAACATCGAAAGGAGAAGGTTCTCAAATCGGTTGATTTCCTTTGTATATTTCTTTGTGCCTTGTTTTCCTGAAACGATTTATATTTTACGAGTATCTAACTAAAAACAACTATATACCGTTGGTTGTGTACCAATCACACAAAAAGAACAACTGAAAACTAAAATATCCTTAAAGTTCCCTTCCAATATTTCAAGTTTAGAGGTGGAAGAGCTTAACAACTTTTTACAGCTTTTGCTGCATTTCTACGGCCGTGCTCGCCCGGGGAAGTACCATCGCCTTTTATAAAGTTAAATAAAATAAAGTATGCATGACTTTTGGGGATGCCGGATGGCTACATCTACCTTTTTCTTTTCCTATTCCTATCTTCTCCAAATCCTTAATCCCAACACCATCTTATCCAATAAACCTATTACATTCGATCTCCCAGGTTGACAACGCACTCGCAACTCTCCGGATGTTGTGTTTGTGTATGGGCGATGGGATCGCTTACCATCAGGTGAACCGTCTGCTCGTTTGCCTTCCTTTCCATAAAAGAAGTTTATTTTCGCTTGATAATAATTGTCTTTTTATTTAATCTTTTAATCATCTCTACCTGTTTCCTTTTCAGGTGATACCTTTGAGATGGCTGCCATCTGAGGCAGTTTTGGAGGGAGATTATTCGACTAAATCGGACGTCTATATGTTCGCTGCAACAGTTTGGGAGGTAAAATATATATTTAGTATATCCAGGGTAACCGTTCGATTTCAATATTTAAGGACGAAGGATCATGATGAAGAATAAAAATATTATTAAAAATAAATATTGATTTACCACTGAGGAAACATAATCTAAATTTAAAAAAAATTATGCAATTCATGTTCACCGTAGTGGACACGGCGTGGCCAGAGTGGTGGCGAGGTTGATGACCTGTGGCGAACTCACCTGTGTAGGCACCGCACTGTACCGCCACACTTGATTCGTTTATTAGAAAATTTCGGCTAAAACTATGCCCCTAATTTAATTACATAAATATGATGGCAATCGAATACTGAGTGCTCTCCGTTAAGATTAAAAGAGCTTTACCAATCACCCTGTGTAAATGATTAGTTGTTCGGTGAAAACTGCTTGAAGAATTAGCCTATTTTTCGTACTAAAAAATGGTCGTTCAGTGAAGATTTATGTATAATGAAATTTTAAAAGATCGACAGAAAAAGTCACTAATTCTATTCACTATTTTATTTTTTGTATGAAAATCTTTAACAGACACAACGGCTTCAAATAGCACAAGCCTAGTGCTAAGTTGAAATGTTCCAGAAATACTATTAAAATTTTAAATAATTGACTAATATTTAAAAAAAAATATAGCATATTCCATTTTGAGGTACGACAAATAGTAAACAAAAAGTCGCTCATTACAATAAATTGCTCGAAAATTGCATCATATCGTCACAAACTAACTTATTTTCATAATATAAGGCATTGTATGGGCTTGAGGTTACGTCAAATTTCTAGTCTCAAATTATATTTTTCAATTTTCGCGTAATTAAGCCTAATATGTGAGTCCTTTGTTTAGATTTTGTTGTACCTGTAACTGGAATACAAACTATATCAAATCTACGTTCAAATTATTTTTTTCTCTCTATATTGGCGAGACAAAATATATTTTAGCATGTCTATGTAAACACTATAACATCGATAATAATTGGAGAAATATACATAAATGTCTTTACCGTGAACGCTCTAGAAGATTTAAATTATACAGTTTAAAAACAAATGTAAATTCCGAAAAATACGTAAAATTCTTTAAGATTTTAATTGTGAATTAATTCTTTTTTCAGATATACACTAAAGCAGAGTTGCCATTCGCTAAATTGAATGACAATTCCGTGTTGGAAAGGCTGAAGGCTGGCAAACAGGAGTGGACTATACCGGCTTCTATGCCCGAGAGGCTGGCAACACTCTTGGTTAGTATTGCCATTCTATATATCTTTATACACTGGTCGCCGCAGTTGCTAAGGCCTTGGCTGGTGGCGTGGGTCGTGAGTTCGATCCTCACTCGGAACAATTGTTTCGGAGATGAGTGTTTGTGTGTATGTAAATCGCAACAGAGATTACAGGAGCAGCGTTTTTTTTAAATAGAACTTCGCCGAGACCTCGAGAAAAGATTTTGCCCAAAAGTGGTACCAAAAATTCTCTTACGTCAAGATTAGAACTATATTGTAATTATTTTCATAATTTATTACGACATTACGCTTAATAGCTTTGATAATTAGACAGGGAATTTAATTTAAAATATAAAAGTTTGAATATTGCTTTATTTACATGACGTTTACAAAATCTGTCAATAGATATGTAGAATGAATCGATTCGATTTTATTAAAGATTACAGGTGGTAGAGAATAACATCTTTTCACAGCTTTTGCTGCACTTCTACGGCCGCGCTCGGCCGTGGAAGTACCACCGCACTTTATAAAGTCGGCATAGAATAAAGTATGCATCACTTTTGGGGATGCTGGATGGCCATGTCTACCCTTTCCTTTTCCCACTCCTTTCCCCTCCAAATCCATTATCCTAACCCCATCCTATTCAATAAACCTATTGTATCCAATTTCCCAGGGTGACAACGCACTCGCAACTCTACGGATGTTGCGTGTGTCTATGGGTGACGGGATCGCTTACCATCAGGTGGACAGTATGCTCGTTTGTCTTCCTTTCCATAAAAAAATCCCCTATACCCGGGTCTTTACGAAAAGAACGTCTGCAAGATTTAATATAATGAGTCTAGTCTACGAAGAAAAAATGTTTGAACTTGATGCAACTTATTGACATGTTTTTGTCAGATGTACTAAACCGTTTATGATGTCCTACGAACTCAAAGTTTCTACTAACAATACCAAGATATATTCCAAATTTTAGTTCAATTGAAACACTGGTTCGAGAGTTATGGGAGAACATACATACATAATTAAATTTCAAGGATCAGGATTCCTAATATATTTCTGACCCGTCCTATCCACTAAAACTGTTTTCTCCAATTTCCGAGGTTGACAACGCACACACAACTCTCTGGATGTTGTGTGGGCGACGGGATCACTTAACATTAGGTGAACTGCCTGTTAATTTATCATTTCCATAAAAAAAGACATAAAATATGTTTTCGCTGCCCAAAACTTCCGCAACTCAAAGGGATAAACTGTATTCCAATGATGGAAAGACCCCTTATAAATCGCAGCGAAATAATGAAATTACAAATAAAAATTAATTTCAGAAACGTTGCTGGAGCCAATCGCCAACCGATAGACCGCAATTCACGGAAATATCCGAAGAAGTGAACTCCGTTCTACAAGAGATCACATCGGAAAACATATCTCAGCATTCACAGAACCAAGAAATAGAAGAATAGAGAAATGAAAAGAGAATCGAGTGAAAAAAAAGTGGAAAATTTTTAACACAGTCGCCAAATCATCGAATGTAAATAGCAAATTAGATATCGTGTCATTCTTTTATGTATTTATATCTTTATTTTATTGATAAAACTATTTTAAGGATTTTATTTCGCATACAAATATCTTGTATTATTTAAATAATAATTGTTTAATTACAAAATATATGTGAAAAGAGAGGATTTTTGAAGAATACTAGGCTTTTGATGTTTAAAAAAATCTATTGTCGATTGTGTTTAACGCCATCTGTTGTTGAAAAGAAATAATGAAGACGCTAGGTAGACTAAAAGCGATAAAATCCGTAAAATATTTTTTTTTATATATTATCAATACAATGTTAGACATGAAGTTATTCACGCTTTGTACAGAAACAAGCGTTTGTAATTGTACATCAACGTGCGAGCGAGACGGAAATAATTTTAACCTATGGTGCAAATGAGAGGGAAATAGTGATTAGTTTACATTGCGATAATATTTTCAATTTGGCGTGTTAACAGTTTGTGTAGTATATTTATGTGTGATTTTTTTAACGTATTTATTTTTATTTTACTTAAAACATTTTATCATTTCGGTGTTATTTAACAACTAGCTTTATTTTGGTCACATAGTAAATTTCTCTGACTTTAAAGAATTAATTTTTTTAAAGTTATTTAGTTTGCTAATCATAATCCGACTATTAATGCATTTTCTTCTTTTGGGTGAGACTATATCTATTTTTGATTTACCATAAATACATATTAAGTTGTTTTTCTTTACTATAAATTTCAGTAAAGTTTTTTCAACGTAGTAATACTGACTGAATGCATTTTTATGCTTACGCCATCGATATACAAAAAAAAACAAAATACAGTCTCGAACAAAAGTAACAATCAAAACTAGATGTAATTGTACATAAATGTCAAATTTATCAATTCAACTTTTTTTTTTTGCAAATTCAACCTTACGCGTATGACAAAGAGTTATTTTTTTCAAATGAATATCTAACCCGGGAACAAAATTATAAAGGATTTGATGTTTTAATATCACATATAATTCACTTAATTGTCTAGCGAACAATTTTTAATATTTTTGGGTTTATTTTTGTGTTTTTTTTGTACTAATGATCCGCACATTTGAACTTATCATTTGAAAACTGCTTAGTAATAGAGTTTTAGTGATTTCGATGCATTTACAAGTGTTTTATAAGACGTATTTCCACTATATTGTTATTGTATCGTAATTTTCTAGTTTAACCTCGATTTAATGTAAACAAAATTGGACTTTGCGCTCGCGGTGTAACGTCTATAGTCGTCTAATTTTAGTAATATTAAGTTCGTTCAAGGCGTGAATAAATTGACAAGTCTGTATACATGCTTTAATAATTCTTTTTTATTTATACTTGTTTATAATTAAGCTTGAATCCGATAAATGATCTTACTCTCATTGAGATGAATAACAGTTATTAGTTTTCAAATACGAAATTATTTAAAGTATGGCGTTGACGTGTCAAGTTATTCACGGCTTGTACGAAAATAGCCTGTAAATTGGAATTAGTATTAGTGTATAAGAAATCGGAAGCTAAATGATACTGCCATTGATGTATATAGAAATTAAAAAAAGCTAGCTTTTAAGACTGATATTTAGCTATTTTAGATGTATAAGTAGTTTAGGAACATCGTCCGGTAATTATGTGAAATTCTTCGTCCTGATTCAATCGAAATTGTTAGCCGTAGTTCTGTAGGTTTGTATTATTTTATTATATATGTATCTATGACGTCATTTTAGACTTGATACGACGGAGATTTATTAGCTTCGCGTAGTAAATACTTTGAAAAGGATAAAATATGAGAAGTTCGTTTTAGCATCTTGTATGTAATTTGAAATTTGATTCCGTATCAAGAATCGTATTATTGATTGTATGTGTACATTTAACGATACCAGATAATGCATTTATAGGTAAATAATTATTAATATAGTACAGTGGTGTGCGCAAAATTTAAATGCACTCAAGTGTACTCAGTTATATATATAATTTTTTTTTTGAATTTGTTGTACCTCAAAGTACTACATTAAAATTAGTAACAGATTCTATTGCAATACATTTAACTATTTTGAGGTACCAAATGACCAGTCCGTCAGTTTTTTTTTAAATTCTGATTTCCAAAATTATTGTCCCTAATTAGGTTAGTTCCAGTATAATACTTTAAAAAAAACGTACGTGCTTAAAAAAAAAAAAAAACAAAATAATACAATATAAAAAAAATTAATTATTCTTAAATGTGGTGGGACTGAGAAGGCAATACGACACGCATAAATATTTAAAAAGTAATCGATAAAATATAAAGAATGTAAAATGATTTAGACGAATATCAAAAATGTATTTAAATTGTGCTCATACCATTACTAGTATATATAAGTCTATATAGTTTTCGCTAAGTCGTAAGTATAGTATTTTAGTATAGATAATTTAAAACGGCCGTAGTTTAGGTTTAATTTACAGCCGACTTCAAAACGGGAGGAGGTTCAAATTCGACTGTACTTTTTTGGGTATGTACGTATGTGCCATAATTTCTTGGCTAATTGTAAACCGATTTTCAAAATTCTTTTTTTATTTGATATGATATGATTACAATGTGGCCCCATGTCATTTTCATGAAAATCTGTGGAATATTTTTTTTTAAATCAATAACACTGAAATTATAATATTAAGTTCGAAGTCGGTTTTGTATTTTTTTTAAATAATTACAATAATATAACGATCTAGTTGTGTACTCGCATTTTTAGGGATCTCCAAATGTTTTGCTTTAAATTTTTGTCTAATTTTAAAATGTCTGTATGTGTGTTTGCAAGCAAGGGGGATGAAAAATAACGGCTTTGAATCCTCAGCTTGTATGCATAACAATGTTGAATTTGGTATTGTATGGTATATGGGAGATTTATTGAAATGTATGATATTTTCATATAAAATATATCTTTTAAATTTTTTAAACTTTTCTCGGAGACTGAGAATAACTGATATTTTAACAGGGCTGACTAATTTTTATTGTCTGTTGACTAAAATTACCCTCAAAATGAATCAATTTAATTTCCAAATAGTTTGATGTTTCACTAATCTTTTGAATTGAATATTGAATGAAAGCGAAAAATATAAAATGTGTGAGAATCGCGTGGCTTTTGTATAAAATTTTGACTTTGCGTCGTGAGTCTTTAAAATATTGTCTAATTATAGTAAAATAACAATTTACTATAAAACTTTTAGATTTAGGAGTAATTATTATTTAATATCGGTTTTGAATCGATTGATCTATACTAGGCTAGTTTTTATATACATACATAGAGATAGGTTTTTAGCATTTGTATACAAAAAAACCCTAAATACATTTGGTATTGCAAATTCAACCTTGCGTGCAGTACATAAGGTTGTTTTTGCAAAACTATATCAAAGACGAGAAAATTATGATTGTGTTTAAGTTTTAGGGATGATGAGTGTGTATCTTGGGCTTTTTGTGTATTAATGGATTTTAGTCATATGCGATATAAATAGCGTTTTTACTCTTGCGTCTTTACGCGCTTTAACTAGGTGTTTTTTTTAATCTGTTCTATTTTTGAATTCGTCGGTGTTGCCATTAAAATTATCGGAATCTATCGGTGTTGTCAGCGGTGATGTGAAAGCTTTTGTAATATTAAAGTCTATTCGTCGGTTTTTAATATATTTTATAACTTTTATGCAGAGTAACTATCTGATTCATCAAAACGGCAAATGATTGATTATTGTTTTAGTATTTGAATGGTATAACATAGAGCTGAAATTGATTTTTTTGTAATAAATTGTGCCGTATTAAAAATGCTCTATTGTTAATTATTATTCTGATAAA
This sequence comes from Graphium colonna, assembly GCA_025505425.1. Lineage (NCBI taxonomy): Eukaryota > Metazoa > Arthropoda > Insecta > Lepidoptera > Papilionidae > Graphium > Graphium colonna. The sequence goes on along the minus strand of JAOCPS010053362.1, from coordinate 8,375 downwards.
AGATATAATAATTATTGTTGGTAAAAGCTTATAGGGCTAGAATCAGCGTCGGCTTTTTCACCATTTTTAAAAAGAAGAATCTCAAATATTTGAAAATATTAGTGCAAAATTTATGAGGCTTTTTGGTAAAGATCAAATATGGAACGCCAGAGGAAAAACATTTAGTTTTCATAATAAATAAAAATAAAATAATTTTTTTATCTCTTTATTTTACATGAGGATGCAAGTAATCAGAATCTCTTATATAAAAACAATTAAAAAAGTCGCTTTAAAAATAATTTCTAACTTAAATTCTCCATACCTTAAGTTATGACGTGGCACAATATGACAAGGGGATATATATGTACAGGATGACCTTCAATACTCTAGGACGTTATGTGGGGATGATATATGAAGAATAAAAATATTATTTAAAATAAATATTGATTTACCACTGAGTGAACATAATCTAAAGTTGAAAAAATTATTACGTAATTCATGCGTGGCCGGAGCAAGACAGAAGGCGGAGGGGTCGACAGCCTCGTGACATCTTTTTGTATCTTCCATCTAATTGAACGCTCATTGTATCGAAAACATGTGTGTTAGTCCGTACACACACTAAACAACTACATGCGTATTGCGCTTATGTTTCGACTTACATGTTTGTACCGGCCAAAAAGTTTGGCTATACTTTGAAATTGAATATGCTAAAGAGATGTGTCACCCTGCCTATAAAACAAAATTACTTTTTAATTAAAATTAATCTAAAGTCGCTTATTTTTGATTATTCGAACCATTTTCGTTACGTGATAAATTCTGTCAAATCAGCCTAATTTTATAATTTGTTGTATTTGCATGAAAGAGAAGAAAGCTATTACAAAACGCATATTAGTATCACTGTCATTTCACCAGTTGTGCAAGGGAGAGAAAGAGAGAGATTGAAGTGCTCTTTCACTCGCACTTTAGCGCCATCTACCGTTAACATAACTAACTATGGGGTAACTTATAAATAGTTAAAATAAGTTTGTGTTTTATTTTTGACTGAAAATTTCTGAAGTTTCGATGCAATCAGACGCATGTTTTAGCTATCATTTTCATTATGTGATATAGACTGATTTTTTATACTTTTCTAATGTATTTACGTAGATTTACGAGTAAACTGTATTGAACTATGGAATTCTTTGCGATTACAATTTGAATAAATGAATATTGTAATGTTTGGTTTTATTTGTCACCCTGATTGTTGCTTTTAAACATGTTGAAATATTATATCATCGATAGTTTTAAAGATTGGATTCAATTAAATCTTTAAAACAGTTTTGTTTTCTTTAGCGATGATCAAAAATTATGAACATACAGGCTTAACCAATTCATTGTCACTATTTTTGGAACAAAGTTCCTTATGGGCTAGGCGTAGAAGTAATTTAGCCAGCAAAAAACGTAACGTAAGATTTATCATATCTTTAGTCATGTATGATGGGTATACATTGTCTAATTTATAGTCTACGGGGGATGAATGTTTATTTATTTATTATATATATATGAAAATATATAATATATCTTCTTTTATAAAATATATATGTAATAAATAAATAATAAGAAAAAAGCCTATCCATATCTTAAAGGTCGGCAACGTACGTGTAACTCCTCTGGTGTTGCAGGAGTCCACGAGCGGCGGAGATCGCTTACCATCAGGTGGCCCACTGCTCGTTTGCCTTCTCCATAAAAAAGGCTGCATCTAGAGCGTCACAGGCCCTTTGTGATCTTTTAAAAAATTCGCTTCGATGTGTATCTTCGTTAGGTTAGATGAGAAATAGTTTTGTGCGTGACTAAGTTCGTATTCTTTTATACTAAAATCAAATGACATCGCAAGGTAGACATTACTAAATATAGTAACAGGGGTAGTGAACAATTGGTAATTTCTATAAGTTATAAGTTTAATTTAATTTAATAGTTATAAAGTGATTTATCAAATCAAAATCAAAAAACAAAATGGTTTTGTTGGGTATGTATGTTCTAACGTTACGTACCCCGGTTTTCAGTTGCTTTTTCTGTTGTTTCAAGTTCTATTCTAATTCGATTTTGAACTCTTACTTGTGAATAAAGTTATTTTTTAAAACTACTGCTACTGGATTGTCAGCTTCTTCGTAAGTCGAAGAATCAAGGTCGCTATCGACGGTGCTCTCCGACGCAAATATTGTGAACGCTGGTGTCCCACAAGGCCGTGTGCTGTCACCCACACTGTTTCTTCTGTATATTAATGATTTTTTGCGCATTAGCAACATTCATTGGTATGTAGATGATACTACAGTAGACATCCTCTATATGGGCTGGGCACATATTTCTTAAAACCGCTTCGATGAGTGCCGGGACAAATTTGTGTCCAAAATCAAGACTTTGCTTAGCAAAATCTCAGATTTGGTTCGGCTTATTTAAGATTGCGCGTTCACCACAGAAAAGAAAACCTTTGCCGTATCTTCGCTCTTCAAATTCTTGGCGTCGACATATCGAGCGATATTTCCAGCCGACTCATCGCATGCAGTTTTACTAAGCGTAAGTCCGGCCGCATATAGAATACTGTTCTCATATCTGGCCTGGGGCACCCCTTTACCATTTTTCCATTTTTTTCCCAACATCGAGCTAGTCGGATCGTCGATGACTCAGTCCTATCCGATCAGCTTTATTCCCTGACGAGATACCACCAAGTACCATTATCACCACCTTCATGATTGGCAGTCCACCAAATGGAACGATTTTAGCGACATTTTCTGCCAGGCTCGACACCTTTATAGAATCAACTGTCGACGATACGACTTGCGACCTTCAAGAAAAAAACCTAGTCCTATCTTAAAGCCCGGCAACGCTCTTGTGACTCCTCTGGTGTTGCGGGAGTCTATGGGCGGCACTGGTCACTTACCATTAGTTGAGACGCTTGCTCGTTTGCCCTATAAAAAAGGGATTAGATTCGATTCGATCAAAATCCCGATAAAACAAAGATTCTTCGTTACATATTATAGACTCTTGATCTTACAAACAAGATACGACTATGTTGCACCATGCTATATTAACTGATTTTTAGTTTATACAAGCTGCTACCCGCGTAGAAATTCCAAAAGCCTCACCCACTCAAATATTTTTTTATTAACTCTGTTAGCGATGCCGTCTCGCGAATGTGTAAATATTAAATAATTTCACAAATAACATAACATACATATGAATGAATCACTGTCATTTTTATTTTATTATTACACAAACATTTCCTGAACAATCACTAATATTTTTACGATAAAAGTAGATATTAATCGTGCTATATTAGCGGAATCAACGAGAAGATTTTAACGAGCAATCATGTATTTTCGACTAACATGGCACTTTAATTTACCACAATTAGGTATCGGTTTATCTCATCGATCCATGAAATGCGTTTAAATTTGCTCTGTACAAGTAACGTTTACTTCTTTTTAACTATAATTCTTTCTCTAAGATTAATGATATAAGTAGTATGTACGTTATATGATAATTTGAATTTATTTAAAAATGTCTTCGTTGTGGGGTTTCATTTTTATTTTGCTTATTTCTTATCTTCTACCAGTATCACAGGCAAGTTTATGCCGTTCACATATTTTATTTGTTTACATTATTCTTTTTTTAAAATATACGTTTTGGTGAATATGTATCGTGCATATTTCAAAAAGATATTTACATACATAATTTCGTCAATTTATTAATCCAGTAAAATAAAGAATGCCTGGTTCGTGAGGATGCTCAGGAAGAAGAAATGAGGGGAACATATTCAATTCTAAGTAATATCTCTCTTCTATAGTTGAGGGTTCCTATCATTATTCCCAAATCATTTGAATTAGCTTTTAACCTAACCAAATATAACCTAAAGTTCGACTTTTAATTCGATTCAGTAACTTGACAGATAAAGGGTGACCAGTTTTTGACAAAAAAAGGTAGTGAGTAGACGTAAGAGTGAATGAAATTCAATGAACTTAAATAATATACGTACGTGACACCTTTTTATTGCTAATTTAATAACTCTTCTTAAAAATACGATGTACATTATTAAAAATTGTAGAATTCAAAATACATTGTCTGATAGTTGTAAGGTAATTTAAAAAAAAAGCAACTTAATTAGAGATATGCGGTTTATTAATCTGATTCAAATATTTCACTTTCATTTGTTACGTCGATTATAAATGTATTACTTATAATATCAATAATATGGTCCATACGACACATATCATCCTGCATTTACAGCATGAAGTATGCAAGCGCTCCATAATGAAGGGATGACATATTTATCACACATTAATTTGTTAAAGGCATAATGTGACAAATTAAAATTAAAGCAAAATTATATAATTATTATTTTTAGATTTCTTTATTTAAAATAATAATTAATATTAAATTAGTCTAGAGTAAATAAAATGTCAAACTTCAAGAAAAAGTAAAATTACATTATGATAATTATTATTTTTCTTTAAAAGTAACTCTTATACTATATATATTGCATAGGATTTTTAGTTTAAACCAATCTTTATCATTTGCTCTTTACACAAATAGTTAACTACTCAACACTATTACAATACAAGGTTAGGTGTGGTAACATTATTTTTTTTGACCTGTCAAGTTACTGAATAGAATTAAAAGTGGAACTATAAATATCAATTTTAACACAGAGCGACTAGTGTCTGCCCTTGCAACTACGCAAAGGGTTAAACTGTATTAGAAGGATGGATTAGTTGACATGATATTTGAAGGCACGACTTTTAACGACTTTAAAATTTTAACAGTACTTGACAATCATTTTGCGAATACTAAACGATCTTATTAAATCTGTGTTATTCGCCTTACATCACGTCTATAAAATATTTGAAATTTTCGCAATGACTTTGAAGGATTAATGTACATTTTCCATTTCTTCCTTGCCATCAGATATATAATATTATGTTATTTTCCAGGGTAAGGTCCGCGTTCGGCTAAACAGAGTAAGTGAATTAATTTATTTGAAGATTTTATTTAACTTTTTAAATATCTGCAAGGTTTTAAACACGTGTCTAAGGTACATCGTATGATGCGTTGTACCCTGGCCATATTTATCTTGCTCTCATAAATGTCTAAAGCATTTGTAACTGCGAATTAAGATTTTTTTATATTTTGGTGGCAAATATGCAAATAATGAACTTCGGAATATACTTATACGATCTATTTGCAGCACGTTTAAGAAATAACTTTGTGTTTTTTTTGTGTTATATGTCATTTAAAGTCAAGTTAACTAATTATTTAATAAATTTGTCTCTCTAATATTGTTATTATAATTATTTCTATATTTTAAATAACCAAACGTTTATTAAATAATCCATTGCTTTAAACAAAAATTGCATTAATTTTTAGCTCAATTCTGGCGTAAAACATTTGAAACAACCACCTCATTTGGTAAGATTTATAAAAAATAATGCTTTTTTTGCAGCAGACTCCATTTTATCTGAATTTTAACAATATGCGCCGTATCAATGTAAAATATATACCTAATTTAAAGTTAGACCTATACACCTTTGGAAATCGCAACCAATTTCAGTAAGTAGTGTTTGTGTAATGAGCGAAAAAACACACAGACAAATATTTAATAAAAATAGATTGGAAAGAGATTGACAAGATACAATTGTAAATGATGAAACTGAAGAACCTGACAGAGCTAGTCCTACAGGAACTTTGGCAATCGAAGTCGACATACCAAATCTTAATACAAATCGGTTCAGTCATTAAAGTGAGCTTGAACTTCCAACAGCAACTAAACATACGTACAGAAGATTTATATAATGCAGTTATACAGATGATTAGGCTCGTCAGTTGTAGTCCTGTATAAGCTTTATAAAACGATAACAACGCTACCTATTAAGCGTAAGTATAAATCAAAAACGGTATTGGGAATACAATTGGAAACTTTCTTTAGCGACATCTCGCAGTGTTTCAAGCTCCGAAGTTGTAAATTGCTTGGACAGCTTTTTATTGAAGAACAAATATGGGTTTTAAGTCCACTGTACTTCCCAACAGCAGGATGCTGTAAAAATAATTGAAATATATATGTCAAACAATATCAATGTGCGTTAGCTGCAGAACTTTTCTAACGTGAAAACAGCAGGTATAACAGGGTAAATTGAGCTCCGCTGTTTTCGGGGGAATTGGGACTTCACTGGAGATTTGAGTCTGTCAGACACTTTGTTTGCTAACAGAATCGAATTCATTATTATTTTTTTAAATTTAATAAAAAAATATTAATGGAAAACCATTGAAGGACATACAAAAGTCCACTATTTTCATCGTTAAAGTTTGTTACATTTTTGTCATCGGCAAATAAAATCTTATAAAAATGGGCCCGAGAATGATCCTTGAGAAACACTAGCTATCATGGCAGATCCCGAAGAACAAACGTTATGTCAACTATCCACACTGTCCTATTATCGATATAAGAAGCAACGAGATTTAAGACAGCGTTACAAAAACCACATTAGTTTAACTTGAGAAAAAGAGTTTCGTGATATACACAATCAAAGGTTTTTGACAGCTCCCAAAATATGCTAATTGCATTTTACAATTCTTTCCTGGCTTTATGTATTTTATACGTGACTCCCGCGTCAGTCGATGATTTGCTTTTTATTTGATTTTTGATTATTATTTGTATTAAAATTAACCAACAGTAGATTTAAAATAAGTTTCTATAACTTATATAGGGTGACTGGTGAGTCACTTTCAATACTTCAAGACGTTATATGTGGAGATCATATATGAATAATAAAAACATTATTTAAAATAAATATTGATTTACCGCTGAGTAATCATAATCTAAAGTTATTTACGTAATTCATGTTCATCCGATCAGACACGGCGTGGCCGAAGTGAGACGGAAGGCGAAGAGAGGCCGCCAAACTTCCATCATTTATTGGAAAATTTGGGCTTAAACTATGCCCCTAATTTCACAATCGAGTACCGAATGCTCGCCTTTAATGACTCACCTATCATTTGTATATGGTTACATCTTACTTAGAGATATAATTACTGGAATTAAGTTTTTTGACCTTTAAATAGATGAATTATTTTTTTTACTAAATTTCATTAGATTTTTATCTACTACTACAAAATTTCTGTTCTACATTCCAACTTATTTCAATTTATCCACTTATTTACAACCGACAGATAAATAATTATGGAAATCTCATAGTAAGTTTCAAATTTATATTAAAATTAGTCACTCGTTTGCTATTTAATACAAAATGAACAAAAGTTTTCAATCGACATTAAAAAACGAGGAGGATAAACCGATTTTCAAAAATCTTTTATTATTTAAAAGGGCTTAATTAAGAAGTGGTCACATATAATTCGCCTGAAAATCGCTTTAATAGTTTTTTTAAAAATCAAAATAACTGAAAAATATATTATGATTCACTTTCTTGAACCCCGTTTCTATATTGCTTGTTAAAATGTAAATAATAACAGATTTTTTTTTATGGAATGGTAGATAAACGAGCAGACGGTTCACCTGATGTTAAATGATCCCGTCGCCCATGGACACACGCAACATCGCGAGAGTTGCGAGTGCGTTGTCAACCTGGTTTATTGGATAGGTTGGGGTCGGGATTGAAGATTTGGAGCGGATAGGATTGGGAAAAGAAAAGGATAGACATGGCCATCCGGCATCCCCAGAAGTCGTGCATACTTTATTTTATGCCAACTTTATAAAGGGCGGTGGTATTTCCTCGGGCGAGCGCGACCGTAGAAGTGCAGCAAAAGCTGTGAAGGGATGTTATGCTCTACCACCTCAAGAAATTATGCGTATAAAAATATACTGAAAAAGATCGCGTCCTTTTTTAACTCTTTGCAAAAATGTCCATAGAATCTTCTATAGGTAGTAACTGATTTAGTATTTTTGTCAATATTTATGACATTAAGGTGTTAATGTTTCAAATAAAAACATTAAAATTTACAACGACCTCGAGTAAATTGAGTAAAAGACTTGGAGGAAGAAGATCACATTTAATCTTTCAAAAATATTGAACATCTTAGGGCTGAAAGGCTGTTCTATAAAGCTTGTCTTTGTATATTAATGGACATTGCCCTGTTAGCCTTTTTGTCTATGAAAGCCTTGCTCCAAAAAAATTATAATGCATTCAAAGTACGAATAACGCTACGTAATATATAAAATATTCGTTTAATTTTCTTGTTTATTTAAATTTACAGTTTTCAAAAAATAGAGTAAGTATGTTAGTGATACATAATATGATACAAAAATAGCATTAAAAACGATACAGATTTGGTTAGTTGTAAATTATGAACTCACTTATGAGTTTATAAAAGCGTTTGACACGGTTGACGATGACATTTTACTAAAAATT
>JAOCPS010053254.1:0-16594 GCA_025505425.1 Graphium colonna | reverse complement strand
TTTAATTTAAAGTATAAAAGTATGAATTTTGCTTTACCCACATGACGTTTGCGCAATCTGTCATAGTGATGTAGAATTAAGTAGAAGCTATTTTATATAAATCAACTTTTCGAATTTCCTAACTATATAGAAACTCGGGTTTTCTTTACGAAATAAACTTCTGTAGTACGAGTAGTTAATATAAGTCTAGTTTCCAAAAAAACATGTTGTAACTTGATGCAGCTTGGTACGGTCTGCCATATAAAAATGGGCATTGTCCTTTGTAACGTAACATTTGCAACGTATTTTTGTAGGCATTTAACAGTTTAATTTGGTTTATTTGTTTATTATTTATAATATGAATACTTAACAAATGCACATAATTCTTTTAATGACTCTAATCAATCACCTATGTGTGCACGGTTTGGAGGTGGTTGTTGTAGTATGTTTTATTTCAATTTTATTTTGATATTTGTTTTTTTTTCTTCATATTTTTGTCCATCATATCAACATCATTTTAAATTTGTATGTAAATTTAAAGCTTTTACTTTTAAAAGTGTATGGTAGAATCGCATTTTTCCCGAACACATGCGAACTTTCCCTAAAATGCCATTATATTATATACATATATGTATACAATGTTATTTTAAATTATTCGTATCACTTACATTTTGATAAAAACAATTTTATCATAAATGATAACCAAATAAATTCGAATAACATCTATTTTTAAAATCTTAAAAGAGAAAAAATATTAATCCAAAAATCAAGCGCTGGGAACAAAAAGCAAAACCTAAATTGAATGTCGGATTAGAAGCTAGAGACGCTAAAGAAAAGTGCGCAGCTCGATCGTGAATTCTAGCTGTCGAGACGTGCGAACAAACCACGATTCATGCCCGACTATTTGCTGCAACTTTAATGAAAAAATATAAAATGGGCAATTGTTATAATGTAAATTTGCTACCAATTGCAATAATTTAAAAAAATGTAGGCGTATATAGATATATAATGTTTTATATTAATAGAAACAATAAACAGAGTCTAAGCATGAAAGGATCACAACAAAAAGTTTCTATGGCAACGCCATATAACCAAAAAGGAAAAAAATATAAATTCGTAGAATAAAAAATATAAATTCAAAATTGGAACGCCGACAGAAACTGGAGCAGACGGTGGCGGACAACGCCAGATTAGAACGCGAGCTTCAGCAGTTGAGACGTGCGCTGCAAGCGAGGAGGGCCAACCCGCCCGCTCATACGCAGCACACGCATCCCACTGCTCTGTTGGAGGACGGTAAATGTTTTTTTACTAGCTATTGCTTACGGTTTACCCCCATGATATTGCTTTGGACCTCTGAATCGTAAGTCTTTTCCCGATAATAAAAGTAGCCTAAGTTACTCCTTATATCATAGCTCTACACGGACAAACCTAAACAGACAGACAGACAAAAATGTAGAAATAGTTTTTTTGTTATGTACTTTCGATACATTTAGCTAAAGTCTTCTATTTTGATATTACAACAAAGAATTTCTATGTATAATTTTCACATAAGGTCGTTTTACATAAACATGTTCACGGCATGGTTTCCGCATCAGACCTTACGTCATTATTTTATGTATATTTATGTATATTTTTATGGCACATATGCATGTTTTCAAATATTTATGATCCGTATAGAATGCTAACTGATAAGACTCGTAAAAAGTTGTTTTAGAGTAAAACAATCAAAATTTGTGAGTTGTGTGGATGCCATGAGTGTCTACATCGCGAAAAGAGTGACGACGTCAAAGTACAACGCCCAAAAAGCTGTACCGAAGAGTCTTACGCATCAAGATCAAAATTATATCGTAGTTTTTCGATAATTTTTTATCACGCTACGCTTCATGAATTTTTACTCCGGGAATTTAATTTAAAGCATACATTTACACAATCCGTCATAGAGATGTACATAGAAAGCAATACAGACTGTTTGATGAATCGGTCTTAAGATTTTATCAAATATGAACTAAACCCGAGTATTCTTTACGAAAAAAATGGGCCATTGTTCTTTTAATTCAAACCAATTGATATCAGAAAAATGATAACTCAGAGGAAGCTTTATATATAAAATACGTAATATGTTGAAGTTTTTATCATTGATATGTAACACAAAAACATATACAATCTCTGTACAGTCTCTAACAAAATTAACAATTAAAACCGTTATTTTACGCAACTTTGACTATTATAACATTGTTTCAAATCACATAATCCTACATGCTGGGCATAAAACTGCTTTTAAATATCCAATGCGGGACAAAATATGACTGAAGCGTTCTTATGCAAAATGCGTGCTCACTTTGATATTGTTTTGAGGCACTGATATATAGATAAAAATCCCTGTGAACAATAGGTTTTTTATTTTTTTTATGGAAAGGTAGACGAACGAGCAGACGGTTCCTCTGATGGTAAGCGATCCCGTCGGCCATTCCCACACTCGCAACATTCGGAGAGTTGCGAGTGCGTTGTCAACCTGGGATATTGGATAGAATAGGGTCGGAATTATTCGGGATAGGATTAGGAAAAGAAAAGGGTAGACATGGCCATCCGGCATCCCTAAAAATCATGCATACTTTATTTTATGCTGACCTTATAAAGGGCGGTGGTACTTCTTTAGGCGAGTACGGCCGTAGAAGTGCAGCAAAAGCTGTGAAAAGATATTATGCTATACCACCTAATAAGATCAATGGTTTTTACATAATTTAATAGAGAGTGTACAAATGTTTATATTTATGTTTCAGAGGTATCCCGCGTCCAACAACTGGTGTCCGCCTTACAGCGTCAACGACAGGAGTTATCCAGAGCTGTTCGACATCTTACTCAGCAGTCGCGCGCCCTGCAGACCACGCACGATTCAATGCCAGGTTATAATAGTTAATAATAATGTTATAATTCTGTAATAGTTTTGATAATCTGACCTCATATACAAAATACCATGCATTCAAACTTTGCAATCGACTTCTATTCTATATACAAGGTGGGTCACTAACGATAGTATAGGAGAGCACTTTGTACTCTGTTGTCATCATAATGATGCAATTTATTTTTATTAAAATTATTTTTAACAGTGCGTTTTAAACCAAATATTTTAATAAATAAATAAATGATGGATACGATGCCGGCAACGAATATTTGCCGAGTGGCATAGTTCAACGACCCGAAAATGTCGGCCGCCCACGCATTGTCTGCAAGAATCACCATGCGTTTCGTAATTAATTAGTTTAGGTAAGGTTTACTCAGTTGTTAAAAAATATTCTTTTAATATTACTTTTATTCTTCAACGTCTTTGAACATTTAAAGTGACTCACCAATCAAAATAAAACTAAAGCCTTCCGCGATAAATGGGATATCAAACACTAAAATAATTTTTAAATTCGGACTAGTATATTCTTAAATGAGTGCTTTCAACCAAACAAACAAACTATTCAGCTGTATAATCCTAGTATAGATCAGATATTGATATTGTTTTATACCGAAAATTAATCAACGCGCTTTAAGAAGTTATCATTTAAAAATGAATTTATTCCAGGCAAACGCCGCCCTACCTCCTCCTGGCAAGAGACGAACCTGGACACGGGCCACACCATCGACCACGGGCAGGACGACTATGAACCCAGGGCACCAGGGCACTACGAGCGTAGAGTGGTCGCTCCGTTGTACGTCGACACGAGGAACGCGGCCGAGATCGCGTCGCCCTTGACTAGCGAGGACATGCAGCACACGGCGTTCAGTAAGTCCATTTATGTGCTCCTGGTACTCAGAATTAAGCGCAAGGTAGTAGTGCTCCTTTAATTCTTTTTTTCTTAAAAAAAATTCTTCAGTTCTTTAAAAATTTTGAACAACACTTTAAATCCCTTCTAACTGGCTCTAACGTCTTCTTTCAAGTGATCTTCGGTTCACCTGATGGTAAGCGATCCCGTCGCCCATAGCAAACGCAACATTCGGAGAATTGCGAGTGCGTTGTCAAACTGGGAGATCGAATATAAAAGGTTTTTTGGATAGGATGGGGTCGGGATTAAGGAGTTGAAGAGGATAGGAATAGGAAAAGAAAAGGGTAGACATGGCCATCCGGCATCTCAAAAAGTCACGCATACTTTATTTTATGCTGACTTTATAAAGGGCGGTGGTACTTCCCCGGACTAGCACGGCCCTAGATTTGCAGCAAAAGCTGTGAAAAGTTGTTATGATTTACCACCTCTAAATGTGGTCTTTTTTCTAGAGGTACGGCATGCTTTATATGATATATGATGGTTGACAAAACTTCCTTTTCTTTATTTGAACACATGGCGTCTAATAAAAATGACGGCTGTGTCGCTCGAGTCAAATATGGACACTACCCACTACGCCAGCGCTCTCCAAGCTAGTCGCGCGACGACTGGTTTCCCTACCTGCCCTAAGTGTTATTACACTACTCGATCGTAAGGGTGATTAGGGAGCAAGGCTGCAGGTAGCGTCCTTTCGCCCTAGTTAGGGACCCTAACTCCAGGAATTCTATTAAGCTGCTCTAAGTAAGAGTAATGGTTCCTCAACACCGTGTAGTGTAATAAGCCTTTTAGTCACTTCTGCTATGCAATATAAAAGCGTGAGAAATTCTATTTAGGTCCTTCGGTTATTCATATAGAAAGAACCACACAAAAGGTGTCTCAAAAAACACACATACACACACCGTTTCAATCAATTTTTTTTTAATTAGGAAAGGGTTTTGATAAAAACTGGTATTAAAGACTTTAACTAGGAATTTTTTGTACATTCTTCGTAAAATAATGTCTGGGTGTATAAGTCGTTTCTACTACTGTTTAAAAGCTAAAGCACATTTATGATTTCCTAGTACTTGTTATTTTGCTTCGTTTAGCAAAATATAGTCACGGTTCCTTAAGTTACTGCTATATAGTATAAAATCACAGAAAATCACTTAATGTCCTTCTGTTGATTATTTCTTCCCTTCGTCTAATAAAATAGTACCAGAATTCCTCACAAGCATTTCCATGACCGTAAGGGCACAGTTATGCTTTCCTGGTACTTACTTAAAAGTTGGTGTTTTTTTAAACCTAACTTATTCGATATCTGTAAAAATGAAACACATGAAATCTTAAAAAAATACAATCTAATATATAAATTTGTTGTGTCAGAACGTTGCCATACTCCTTCGAAATGGCTTGACCGATTTTTATGAAATTTTATTAGTATAATCGATCGTAATTTATTTTTCTCAAAAATGCTTGGAAATGTGAGCATTATTCTGACAATCTTCTCCGAGGTAAATCAAAATTGCCGTACTGGCCATGCGGGCAGCGGCCGGACTAAGTTGTATGAAAATCCATATCTGTCGTGTTTTGCGGCCAGATAAATTACTATGTAAACTCACGTTTGTCCTGTAATTTAAAAATGGAATGACCTTTTACTTCGAAACATGGCTACCAAGGAGGTAACTAATAAAAGATTTTATTTAAATTTTGAACTGGCTTGGAAATATAAAGCTGTTTATTGAAAAAAAAAAACAAAGGAACATTATGGCGCGTGAAAAATAATTATTGTTCGTTATTCGTCATTGAACTTAAAAAGTAAAATTGTGTTTTTGATTTCCGCGCATTGTTTGAGAAAAGTACTATACAAGCCTTGGACACAACTAGGTATTGATGGAATCACGTATGTGTACCTCGGCTACGCCGAGGTTGCTGGCCGCTGCAGTAATGTACTATTAGCGTCAGCTAGTATTAATGTAATAATTTATTTTGCAGGCAACTTATCCAACGTGGAGAAGCAAGAGATAAAAACCGTTCGAATCGTAAAACGGGAAAGCGAAAGGCGTCAAAGAGACAGAGAGCGATCTCTCCAACCGATGTCCGATTGGCCAACAAACAATATAACCGCAAACCTGGACCAGTTCTTAGAAGAGGAGTTAATCCAGCCCACGAACTACAGAACATCGTCTTTAACTAGAAGCGACTACAATAAATACGAAGAATATTATTCCAAACAAAATGATCCTAATTATCACAGATTAAACGAAAAGAATATGGAGCTGAGCCCTAAATTCCCTTCAAGCCCCTCTCTATCCAACTATGACTATTCAAGAGACATATCTATGAGCAGTAGCTACCACAAAAGCTACGACAGATCGTACGACCGAAACATTTCTTTGTCCACTCAATACTTAAACAGTCCTACGGATAGTTCTAGAACATTGACGAACGATCCGTTATCCAAAACAAGCAGTATTATGAGCCTCACTCGGTCGAATATAGAGCTATCGCCCATATTTAAAAGCGAGGCGGCAAAACAAATTATAACGGAGGTATCGGACGGACATAAGAACGGATCTTTACATAGAAGGCAAGTGCCGAAGGAAAAGAGACGGCATTACACCGCGCCACATCATCTGAGTGCAAAGACGTTGAATGAGATGCCGAAAGACGTTTTCAATCAAGACGTAAGTATTTTATTTCGATTAAAATGTTATATTACTTTTACGATTTTGTTTGTATTCAGAGGATATTCATCACATTTACTTCGAGCATAGTACTGATTGAGCTATGTTTAAAAGTGTTATAAATATCATTGTAGGATATAGGAATTTCATGTTAAAAGACTGGATAGGTCGGAATTAATAAAGCTTCATGCGGCACCAGAATAATTTGTAAGACAGCACATATATAACGACGCATTGGACCAAATTTTACAACCAAACCAAATTTTAATTAGACCGACACTACTGCAATTTTGTAAACCCGATTCAAATACCCAGACACCAATACAATCACCGCACATAGACACAGTCCACCAATACAGACAGAGAGATGGATAAAAATTCCAAAGAAACACGTTGATACTTCTATCGCTGTTAGACAGACGACTTATATTGTTTATATAAAAAAATACAGGCAAGCTACAATATTGTTATATGTAAAGATTAATTGTCTTTAAGATTTAAACATTTTCTGTGTAGTTTGTAGTTTATTTGTGAAAACCGTTAACACACATAAACAGTGACACAATGTAATAAAAAGCAATTTTATGAACTACACGTAGGGTTGAATTTGCGTAGCCAACAAAACTTAAAAAAAAAATGGTATTGATTGTTATTTTTCGAGATTTCGATTGTAAGGTTACTAGTTAATCAACGGATGCTACCCACATATCACTGACCTTCACCTCCTTATATACTATTTCCCCAGCCGTCCCATCGTTCGCTGGACGACGCGGACATGGAGCGCGCGTTACGCGGTGCTGCGCCTGACGTAGTACGGTCTGCTCTACCCGCGAGGAGGGGACCTGACTCTATAGATCAATTGCTGGCCGCGCCCCAGAAGATTGTTATACCGGAGCGGTATATACCCGAAAAGGTATGAATATTACAGCCCAGATAAAACGGATCACTTAATTGGTTGCCGATCCCTGGCATAAAACACTTACCACACAGCGTTAATGCGGATTGGCAAGTCCCATGTATAAGTAATATTTATTTACTATTATTGCATATTTCTCTTCGAGGTTTTCCTAGAAAATAGGGAGGAATGGAAAAAGAAATGGGAACTACAGAAAATAAGCAAAATGTACTTTTTATGTAAAGGAAGACAAACGAGCAAACGGTTCACCTGACGTTACGTGGCCCCGTCGCCCATGGACACGCAACATCCGGAGAGTTGCGAGTGTGTTGTGAATCTGGGAAATTGGATAGAATAGGTTTATTGGATACGATGATGTCGGGATTAAGGATCTGGAGGGCATAGGAGTGGGAAAAGAAAAGCGTAGACATGGCCATCCGGCATCTCCAAAAGTCATGCATACTTTATGACGGGCGGTGGTACTTACTCGGGCGAGCGAAGAAAGGATCTTATTTTTTTTTATGGAAAGGAAGACAAACGAGCAGACGGTTCCCCTGATGGTAAGTGATCCCGTCGCTCATGGACACACGCAACATCCGGAGTGTTGCGAGTGCGTTGTCAACCTGGGAAATTGGATACATGTGGTTTATTGGATAGGATGGGTCGGGATCAAGGACTTGGAGAGGATAGGAATGGGAAAAGGGGTAGTCATGGCTATCCGGCAGCCCCAAAAGTCATGCATACTTTATGAAGGGCGTTGGTACTTCCCCGGGCGAACGCGGCCGTAGAAGTGCAGGAAAAGCTGTGAAAGGATGTTATGCTCTATCTCCTGGAAAAAATTTACTTTACGCTGGTTGTCCATGTGTTGTGGCACTAATAGTAGAGCAGGGCGACACAGGCAGCAAGAGTTGTATGTAAGAATTTTCGATACAGATTAAAATTATATTATATCTACATAGATTTTTAATGGATAAGTAATTAATTTTCAGCCTCCGGAACTCTCGCCTGAAGAGCAACAGAAACGCCTGGAGAAAGTAGAGTCAATTAAGAAAATGCTCACCGACTCGGCAGATTCCGCTAAGGTTAGTTAAAACAATTTTTTCCGCTTCTTTTATAAAGTCATCCCTTTAAAATAGAAGATACAAAATGTTGTATAACATTTATTGACTATATATTACTTTGACTTTATCTTTTTAAATCACCCATCAAAGAGAACATAAAACATATAGTAGTACATCTTAAATATTTCTAATAACATTGTGTCGAAATTTAAAAATGTTTCTTTTATTACCCCTTTGCGATCACTTTCAAAACCATTTGTCACTTATTCGAATCTACACTGTTTATATTGAAAATCGACTTTTTCAAATCTATGAATCCATTTTCAAAGATGTCCTTTCATAATTTTATTTATCATATACAGGATGACTGGTGATTTACTTTCAATACTTTAAGATGATATATGTGGGTATATACGAATAATAAAAATATTATTAAAGATGAATATTGATATTTCACTGAGTAAACATAATCTTAAGTTAATAATCAAAATCAAAATATGTTTATTCACATAGGCGCTCGCGCGCTCTTATGAAAGGTCATACATAGGTTTTACATAGAGATTCGTTCGTTATAAGCTACTACCACCTCGGAAAGCAGATTCTACTGAGAAGAGCTGGCGAGAAACTCAGCAGTTGCACTTTTAAAATGATGTTGGGTTACAATTTTCTGTATACAATGAGCTCTTAAACCAACGAGAGTATAGTACTATGACCACACATTTGTGTCATCAAAACATTTAGCAATGCTATAATAAGCTTTACTTTTGTTAAATTTGAGCTGAAACTATTCCCCAAATTTTTTTACTCAAATTTGATAGTAATGAAGTACCGAGTGTATCTTTTAATATCGTTGGTGAATCACTAATCATTCTGTATAAAGGTATCGTTATAACACTACCTTGTTACATACACTTCCTGTAGTCTCATATCCATTGCATCTTGTATTAGATAGTTCGCTTTATTCGTTGTTATCAATCGCATGTTTCACATTTTAATCTCCTTGTATTAGAATTGTTAAGAAATATAAGATACTCAATACCTAGAATACAGTTGTTTGTTGGTGCAATGTTATAGTACTGCAATATAATTGTTTAAAATTTACCAATTATGTGGAAAGGGTTTGTGTGTAAAAACTTTTTTTTAGCAGCTTATAAACAAAGGTAGGCAATTAAGAAAGAAGTATTGTTCTAATCCTTAATCTCGAATCAGTGTACGCTGGTGGTATTTTATTTTTTTGGTTAAATTACTTTTTAGTTTTTTTAATGGTTAGGTACTTATTCTTTAATGCGATTTACAAATTTCGTCAAAATAAAAGTACACTGGAACCAGATTGACGTTTTAACTATTGTAAATGATCGAAAAAGCTCGAAAAAAGTAATTCTAAAAATCGAATTAGATTAAATTTGTAAGATAAGCGCTCTCTGTTATTTAATAACTAGTAATATATTATATACAAAATAACTAACAATACGCCTAATATCTACTCCGCTGTCCAAGAAACCTTTATTCGTCCAAAAAAGGCAATTAGTGCGTTGCATAGATCTCACCGATAGTGCCTAGTTGTTGATAGATGCAAAAAATCCTAATTGACTTAAATTATTGCTACCATAATTCCAGTGTACGTTTTCGAACACCCTATACCATAGAGAAAACTGTATCCAGTTCACTGAGTAAATATTTAAAATACGCTAGATAACATACAAGACTGATTTTATTCAACACTCTATATAATAAGGGAATTATTTCTATCCGATCGTCTCCAAAGTAATTTCAAATTCTCAGGTGTTAAGCACTTCAAATACAACTAAAATACGCTAGATAAACTCGAAATTACAACACCTGTATAATAACGAAAAAGAAATCTATACGTTATTGCTCCCAAAATACTATAACGTTGCACAAACAAATCCAGCTTACATATAGCTTCGAATGGCTGTACATACATGTGTGCGTACATTATGTTAGAGCCCGGACGGCGAGGTGAAGCGGCAGCGCGAACACTTGCTCCAGATGAACCAGATTCTCGCCAAGCAGGTCACCGAGATGAGCAAAATCATTGCCGGTGAGGTCACGTGATAGTTGCCGATGTTTGATGCTGTTTTTCGATGGTTCGATGTGGTAGATATAGATTAAAAATGATAAAGTGCTCCACCGCCTGTTTATTTTTAAAATTGGCGCGTTGAAATTCGAATATGGCGCGTTTTTATTAAAAGATGCTGTTTGTACATTCAAATGCGTCAATGTTTTATACATATATGATGTATTTTTTTTAATATTGCACTTTTTGGTTTAAATATGTCGATTATTATTCAAATCTATTTTATATAAATATGACGCGTATTTATTTAGTGTACATTCTGAAATGCACTACTAGCAGCTGTGGTGCGGCTGAGATTGAAGTAGCATTTTTGTTCAAGTATGGTGCATTTTTATATATTTACTGTGCGTTTTTTCTTCTCGTTTTTTTATTTAGGAAGTATTCCGAAATATGAATAATAAAAGTCGCACTATTCTTACTTGAATCTATAGTTCTATAGCTGCAATTAGCACATTCACGAATGTACTCTAAAACTGGCGAATTTTTAAATAAAAAGAATTAAAACAAAGTTCTTTTACAAATTAAATTTAAAATAGGCAGTGGGCTAGTTTTTCTTGACACTTGAATTACTAAAAAAAAAATGGAGATATAGGAAAATTTTATGATAATTTAAACACAGACAAAATAAGGAATCTATGAAATCATTAGAGGCACTCCATAAATTCCAATCATATTACAAGCACAATGCAATTATGACAGAAAAAATATTAAAATTTTAATGATTGAATCAAAGGAAAAAAGAAATATTGAACGTTAAGGAAATGTAAATTGTGTCAAATATTTTAGCTCTTTAACCAAGATATTCAAACATTTTGCCTTTAAAGGCATTTATTTAAACATTAACTTTTAATTTATTTTCATGTTTTATTAACTTTTCCCTATACTTGATTATTTTCTATCTATTTCGAAAAGTTAAACATATCCAGGCAAAGCATGTTTGTTTTAGTTTTTATAAATATTTCCTGTAAAGATTATGCATGTTATTTTAAGTAAAGTTTTTTTTTTAATTATTTAATACTAAACTAATTAGTTTATTTGGCTTGTGATGAAATTTGTTTTGCTACGTTCGTCGAGAGTTCACTGTTATAAATGTTTTAGTATGAGTGTTGCCATGTGCACTTTAATAATTATTGCATTTTTTATAAATTATTGTTACCATTAGTTGTTGAAACATTTGAATTTAGAATACTCAGATAAGGAAAAATTTTGCGTTATAATTACCTGAAATACAGTTTTTGAAAACAGAAATTATTTTCAACAACAAATGTCTGTGACTAACAGCCACGTGTGTCCACGCATGTAACATTAATATCGCTTCATGTCGTTTGTCCCATCTGCAGGAACCAATGCCGAGCAAGGACCGTCCAACGCGGGCAACTGATTGGCAAATCACAATCGATCCCGTAACCCGTCAGCCAATCAAATCAGTCACATTAAAATAAATAAAGCTAGTGCACCAATCACAGTACTTTCTGGAACGTTGCATCACTTTCTAGAATTTCTATACACCTTTAACCACAAAAATCGATTGTGTACGTGTTGCCAGCATGGTTTACTTTTATGCATTTTGTTGTGAGTAGTTTTTTGTTTTTTTTTTTCTATAATTTTTTTTCTTTGTTATTTTTTTATATTATAAAACTTTTTTGACATTCTTCTAATTATGTGCATTCGTTATTAGAGAGGGCGTTAGAGGAACTGCCACTACGAGACAACGCCGAAGACTCCGATGACCGCTCGCCAGATGTCGAATTGCCGATTTATCAACAGAGAGACAATTACTTCACTTGATTTACATGATACACATGATTTGCGTGGTTCACTTGATTCGTGTGATTCACTTGATTTGCGTGATTCACTTGAGTAGTTTCATGATTACGTATCTTCAATGATGACGTGGAAGTTGCTATACCCGACTAGGGTAGTTATTGCCATATTAAATTTAAAGAAAATTGTCACATTTATGTGACAAATATAAAAAAAAATACTAAAATTGACGATGCCCTTATGCATTTTGAAATCACCAATAATTGAAACGAAGCTTAGTAGGTTGTTGTGAACTGGCTATTATCATCGAAAAAGGCATATCCTTACATGTTCCGTAGAAATGTGTGCACGGTTGAATTTAATGTAGAAATCCGTAAATATATTGATATTATATTGTTGCATCTCTCTTTTAAGCAAAGGCTATTGAAATTATTGACTATTGTAATGTTTATGACTAATTTTCTCAAATCATATATAGGTGGTCAGTCAATTGGTGGCGAAGTAAAAGAGACAGACTAAAAGTTTGGAGGATATGCTATCTCTATCACACCGTGATGCGTAGTGCGCTAACGTTGATGAACAAACATTTTATTGACCAATCAGATTATAGCGCGAGTGAGATAGCATATCCTAATATTTTTCCAACCTATCTTCTCGTCAAATTTTTACTCTGACTCCAGTTATTTATTGTAAGTTTTGTTCAAGATCTATATAGATTGACATACTTCAAAACCCCTTTTTAATATTAAAAGAATATCGATGTTTCGTTAACCGTATTATGTTAGTTAACATACGATATTAATTAACCTATTGAAGGATGTAGGTACAGAGGAGTATAGCCTTAAACGAAAATATATTATTACAAAAGGTAAAAAGGATGGACTTTACTTACGAGTATTAAATTACTTTGTTTTCATATAATGTAAATGCCAATAAATAAAACAAATCCTAATTTTTTATTGTTAACGATGTTGTACACTAATATAATAAAAGAAATAGTGCAGACTGAATGTTGAAAGGTATATTTAAAACCATCTTTTATTTTTACACCATAGTAATAATGGAAATATTATTTTCGAATTAATAACGGTTTATTTTACGTAATATTTAATAATGAGTTATTTAAAAAGTAAGCGTCAATTCTTCCATTTAGGATTGTTATTAAAATTACTAAATTAAAAATAATGTAGAATTGACGGCAATATGCCTTTTTCAAATCATAATCCTTTGGTAGACTCGTCATATCTATGCCATATCTTCTTGAACTCAAAATGTGAATAAAAAAAAATAATGTCATTTTTTAAATTTGGAATATATTCGATTGTTTGCTCAGTATACGAACATTCCTCCATCAGTTCTAAAACCTAACATTTATTGAAGTATTTATTTTATTTGTAATTTTAATACGAAATAGGCTTTATATCGATTAGTTGGCCAGTTTGTATGTATAGAAATTATTTATGTAGTTTTTGATGCTCTTAATTTTAATAATTTCTTAAGTGTAATTTTAAGATTCTGTTTGACGATGCCATGTTAATGAATTATTTTTAGTTAAGACAAAAACACTTTATGTTGAAAAACTTATCGATAATGCGTTTTAGTATTTTGTTATCTCTTTTTTATTTGTACGATACGTGTGTTTGTATAGTTTTTAATACGATTTCTTGTATAAACGTTAATGTGTACACATTCATAGATTGTCAATTGTAGGTACGTAAATTTACGAATGCAACAACTATGTTCTAGAATAGACGATTGCTTTATATTTCATTCCAATCAAAGTTATGATAAAAAGTAAACAAACAATTTATGCTACGTTGCTCGTAAATTGTTAAATCAGCAGTAATCCACTTTAATTATAATTTTATGAATTAAACGATTTTGACGTTTTTAATTGAAGCTTTTAAAGTGAACACTTCTTTAGCATCGTTATGATTTGAAAGTCGATGAAACGAAAAAGCGGCAGTTGCGCATGCGTAGTAGAAACGACAGTCCGCGCATGCGTAGTAAAAACGACAGTGCGCGCATGCGTAGTAAAAACGACAGTGCGCGCATGCGTAGTACAAAGCTTGACAAAAGGCATCACAACCACCGTGGTGTTTTATTGTGTACGTATAATATTTTTAAATACTCTGAAAGTGAACGCAGAATATTGTCGCGATTATCGAAAACACAATGTTTGAATGTTTCACTTCTACCACGCGTGAATTGCACACATGGGTTTTTTTCGTGTTAGTGACTCATGTCTGTTTACATTTTCAATAGTTTTGATTGGAATAAACTATACGCGTTTAAGAGGCAAGATAGTTGAACCGTGTGATATACGCCCGATATTATAACAAATACGTGTTGAATACATGAAATTATTATGTGGTAAAGGTAGTTTATTATCAATGCCTAATAAAGCTTTAATATATCCGATATTTTGTAACTACGAATACCAATATGAACTAACTTATATTATAACTATAAAAATAACTGTTTCGCTTTTAGTAGTTTTTAAAGTAAGTCTACTATTGATCCTGACGATGCAATGTTGATAAATAATAACGAATTAACTTATGTTCGCGGCTTTGCTCGATTCTATGTATTTTTTAATCGATTTGAAAATGGAGTAAGAAAAAATATATATGTATATATTTTCATATTTTCAGGTCCGTTTGCTTTTCTTTTCATGCATTTATCTAAATTATAAACCGATTTTAAGAATTCTTCTTTTATCTGAATATACTACTTCCGAGATAGTTTTATATATCTGAAAATATTTCAGAAAAACCAGTTTAGTAGTTTATTTTTTTGGTTTAAAATGACGGAATAACCAAGTTCTGGAAAGTTTATATAATTTTTATATAAGTTTAATTACACTTAAATAATTACATAACATCTTTTCACAGCTTTTGCTGCACTTTTACGGCCACGCTCGTCTGGGGAAGTACCACCGCCCTTTGTAAAGGCGGTATAAAATAAAGTATGCATGACTTTTGGGGATGCCGGATGGACATGTCTACCCTTTTCTTATCCCACTCCTTTCCTCCAAATCCTTAATCCCGACCCATCCTATTCAATAAACCAATCGTATCCAATTTCCCAGGTTGACAACTCACTCGCAACTCTCCGGATGTTACGTGTTTCTATTGGCGACGGGATCACTTACCATCAGGTGAACCGTCTGCTCGTTTGTCCTCCATAAAAAAAGTACACTTTTATGGCGATTTATGTCGGCTCTTCTAATTTTGTTTGAAAGTAATCCTGTTGTGTATCAAATTTCATGAATTTACTATTTAGGCTTTCCCTAGTCCTTTTTTGTATTGCAAACATTATGCTGCAACATACTGAACGAATACCAAGAAGTAACGTGCATTAGGTATCCTTTACCAATTTTTTGACCCACAGATTTGTATGCAAAATGTCACCTTGATCGCTTAAATATTATTGCATACAAAATAACAAATTATATATTATTGCATACAAAATAATTGAATTCCAATAAGTAGTTTAAAATCAGAAAGATAATACAAAAAAATTAATGAATACATTGAATATTTTGCCAACGTTTCTAATTCAACTAGGCATTCATCAGATGTTTTTCTATGGCGTTTTGATTCTATATATTTTCGTTTATTTAAGAATATATCCAAGATACCTACCATACCAAAATTTCGCCATCTTTGGAACAGTTTTCATTGATGCTTTGCTCCTATTCGTATCACAGCTTGATATATAGCCAAAATCTTTAATAAATGCGCAAACGCAATACCTTCAAATGGTTAGCAAATCATTTATGGACATGTGTATCTATAGTAGAATTCCACAAACAATATTAAGCTTGCCTTTTGATAAATTTTAATGTAAAATTAAAAATACACTTTTAAGTAAAGCTTATTATAGCATTGCTGAATAATTTGATGACGAAACTGTGTGGTCATAGTAGTGTTGTTACTCTCGTAGGTTTGAGAGAAAATCATAATATACATAAAATTGTAAACCAAAATCATTTTAAAAGAGCAACTGCTGAGTTTCTCGCCAGCTCTTCTCAGTAGAATCTGATTTCCGAGCTGGTAGCTTATAATGAACGAATCTCTATGCAAAACTTGACCGTTCATAAGCGCGCAAGCGCCTATGTCAATAAACATATTTTGATTTTGAATACTAAAAGAATTTCAATTCGGACCAGTAGTAACTGTTATAAGCGCGTTCAAACAAACGATCTAAAGAGATCTATAGTAATCTTCTAAAGCTCTTTAGCTTTCTATATTCTTTATTCTTTATTATTTATATTGGTGTATATTCGTATCTACTATAGATACGAATATACACCAATATATCTC
>JAOCPS010053148.1:0-16598 GCA_025505425.1 Graphium colonna | reverse complement strand
TTTCTTACTTTAACCTGTACAAAGTGTTAATAATACACAGAATGAAGTAGTGAATTTGTAAGATACATTGAAATATCCACAACAGTTATTCCAAAAGCTTTTTACAGTTATGATTGTGGATTAATGGATTTGGAATGCAGGTTTTGCAATGCGAAACATTTTGAATCTGTAGTAACTTTTTATGACAGAATAGTGTTTACTTCATGTTGTCACATGGGTAAAGCATTGCTGGCTTTAAGTCAAAATTAATATTTAAAATTATTATACGGTGGAATACGTCAAATGAACCTGTCATTTTCATTTTTTTTAAAGTTTTGAACGTGGGAAAAATATTAAGTTATTTTTTGGAAATAAAGCAATAGAGTTTGGGTTTTTTATTATAATTTTCAGGGTAGCATTTGCCTCCCTTTTTCTCTCCCCGCGCCCTCCATCCAAGTGATCACATCCTTGCAGAAAGCCAGGACGGCACCCCATGACCTCTCACTGTCACCCATCGCACAAACCACGCCTGGTAACGAGAGATCGTGCCCCACAATAGCGTTTTACTCCCGGCGCTGCTCCACGCACGCTGGGCACTCCTCTAGTGTGTACTGCGTGTGCGTGTGGTGGTACTGCGCTGTTGGTTTTTTCCCCGCTACGCGGTGCAGGTACCTCCCGAAGCAGCTTTGCCCTGAAAGGACATGCGTTGCTCGAAAGGAGAGGGTAACATGGCGCCGTTCTAACCACCTGCTGAGAACTGGACGAGTGGCCTCAGTAGTGCGTAGGCTACCACTGAGGTGCTCAAATCCCTGCACCCACTCGGTTATAGGTAGGGAGCGCAGCTGTTGCCTACACCCCATTAATTCCCCCATGGCCGGAATTTGACCCTGGGTCACGTCCTCCTCGCACCATGTATGTAAAGAAACAAGGATCCTGGCTTGTAGATCTCAGGGCATGTAACCAGTCAGAGCGCATGCCGTCTCACTGGGTACCCCGTATTATACGGATGACCAACACCCTCTGTGGTTGCCGTAAAATGGCCAAAGATTGGCAACTAAGGGTGTGGCCCACACGGGAGCACCGTACAGGGCCATTGACCACACTACTCCAGCATAAAGGCACCGGCAGGAATGATAGGGACCACCAAAATTGGGGAGCAGCCTACCGAAAGCAGCCGCTGCTCTTGCCACCTTAGAGGAGAGGCGCTCGAAATGGGAACAAAAGTCCCACTGACGATTTACGACGAGACCGAGATATCTCATAGTGTAATTGACGTCAACGCTAACGCCACATATAATTATATGGGCGTCCGCAGGTGGTGCTTTCCTAGGCCCATGAAAAGATAGAGCTTCTGATTTATTTAGCGCCACCTCTAGCCCTAGTCGCCAAATTTGCCCCACTACGTGTGCCACACCCGCTGTGGCGAGAACAGCGGCCTGGCGAAAGTCAGTGCCGCAGGCGCTTACAAGGGTGTCGTTGGCGTAGCACGTCACGTCGACACCACTGAGGTACGCGCCACGCAGCACCCAGTCATATCCAATATTCCACAGGAGTGGCCCTAGCACTGACTTCTGTGGAACTCCACACGTCATATCAACAGCCCTCTAGCCATTTCGGCACGGGTACAACATACGTCGGTAAGTCAAGTAAGCCCCGATAATGCACCGTAGGTAAAGAGGCATGCTAAGGAACCGGAGTTTTCCTTTTATGCAAGCCCAGGGCAGAGTGTTAAAGGCATTGGTGATGTCAAAAGACACCGACAAAAAGACCTTACCCCGGGAAACTGCCACTTGCGCTAGAGACCTAACTTATAGCACCACGTGGATAGTAGATCGGCCCTTGCGGAAATCGAACTGTCTGTCCGCCAGATTCGGGTCGACGCGCTTCAAGTGCTCGACGATGCGGCCCGCGATCACTCACTCAAAAAGTTTGCTGACATCGTCGAGCAACAATATCGCCTGGTAGGTGGACGGGGAGTCCACAGGACGCCCATCTTTCCAGATGAGGACGAGTTTATCTGTCTTCCACCACTGTGAGATTAGGGCCTGAGCCAGACAGGCATTAAACATCGCCCTCAGCCTAGACTCTAGGGCCTCCTCTAGGGCCAGTGCTAATGCACGACTCGGGATACTATCGGGACCCATAGCAGTTCTTTTCGCCTTCATCTTTATGATGGCCGCATTGAACTCCTCCGGGGTCACCACGGGTAACTCAAAGCCCGGGTCGGCTTCTTCCGTGACTTGAGGGGCCATCGAAGGTGGTTCTCCTACTGCGGGAATAGATCACCGATACGAGTTGGGGCTGCAAGTCCACGTAAGCGGAAGGGTCCAGGGGCGTAGTTTGTTCCTAACCCTCCTGTATGGCCACCCCAGGTATCATGAATAAGTGCAGTCAGGAACTCGACGACTGCACTCAACGTCTGTTTAACTCAAGTGACGTCAGTGTTTACAAATAAATCAAAAATATGTTTATTTTTAACCAACACAGATTAAGCATTTATTGATATGTAAGGTAAGTCTGTTCTGTTATTAAGTCTTCTACTAATAAAAAATATGTTTAGAAACATTTTACCACCAATTTTTTTAAATTTTGTTAAAAAGGGGTAAAATATTTTTTTTAAATCACAAAGTTAAATATAACTAGAAAACTGTTAACTCTCGGCAAGACATGTAAGGGGTTAAATTTGTTGCATTAGAGCTGCCCAATGTTTATTTCTCCCCCAATAGCTGAGTTAAAAGCTACCTAGACAGACTACCCTATTCTAGTTGCTGGGGATCTTACTGCAAAATCAACAGCGTGGGGATGCTCTATAACAGATTCACGTGGTGGGGCATTAGAGGAATGGCTCTTGGAGGTCCGACTGTCGGTCCTTAACCGCGTTTCGTAGGACACGTGCATGCAAAGGTAGGGCAGTTCCATCGATGACATTCTAAAGGCCTGCTATAGCATGCCGAGTTCGAAGATGGGAGGTGGTAGTGGACGAGGAAATATTATCTGATCACCGGTACATCCGATTCGATCTCCTCGCCACACCAGATGCTTTAACTGGCCCGAGGCGGAATGCGGGAAATAACGGCCCAAAGTGGCAGCTCGGAAGTCTGGACTGCGAGCGGCTGAAGGAGGCGACAATTGTTCAGCCTTTGGTGCCTGCGCCCAGTCAAAAGGATATTGAGAGAGAGGCTGAATGATTCCAGGACACAATGACGAATAGCGTCTATGTCCCGATCCAGGAACCTCCCTCCAAAGCGACAGGTGTACTGGCGTCTTGCTCAAAGCATGCCCTGCGCATCTGAGTCAGCTCCACTGACCACCAGTACATCTGTCGTGTGTTGTGTGTCGTGTGAAGTGATGGTTAAAAATAAACATATTGTTGATTTATTTGCATACATTGAAGTCACTTAAGTTAAAGTGCTATAAAGCTTAAAAAATCATATTAAAGCTAAACGTACAAATTATAAATAAAACCTCCTCATCTAATAAGCTATGCAAAAAGGTATTAAAGTCAATATTTTAGCGCCTAAAAATAATAATTACCATTATTATCGCTGTAACAGGCAGAGTATAACATCCATTGTATTTTTTATGACGACCGGTTTTCTAGAGTGTGACCCTCTCACGTACAAACAAAATTAAGTGGGTTAAATTTGTTGCATTGGAGCTCCCTAATCTATTATTGCCGGGAATATGTCCAGTTCCAAGTGACCTTGTAGATGTATGTTTTGGCTGGAAATATATATTATTACATTTATAATGTGTAAAAGTTTGCACATCTTTGTTTTACTATGCATCATATCTTTGCTCATCACACATACCCAATAGAACATGTAATAACCTCTGTAATAAATGCAAGTAAGTGTTTTTTGTCGCACCCAATAGTACTTAAAATAATATTAATAACTGTGGTGACTCTTTATAAATAACATTTTTGAACTGAGATTTGCTTTAAATTAGTAATTAATGGTCATCAGCCATTAATGTACCTTAACATTATAAGACCATTAACCTCTAATTACTGCCAAAATATCATGAGTGGATTTAATCCACTATACTAAAGTTTAAGTAGACTAACTAAATTAACCAGGACTTAAACTTAATTACTTCTACGTAATTTATTCTAATATAAAACTCCTTTTATTTTAAAAGTTGCGCATGAATAAATTTACAAAATCTATGACGTTATAATCATTTACAAAATAAAATTCAAAACCATCAAATATGCACATGTTATACCTAAAGTTATACCTGCATAAAGACGTAAAGCGACACCTTTTATTTTTTATTTTTAAAGGAAATAATTTTATCATAATGTAAAAACAGTAACAGTAGATTTTCTAAAAAATAAATTGAATTGAATGTTTCTTAGCGCAAAAGGGGGTTGCTTTCGAGTATGTATGTCTGAATGTTGTGTCGTGTCAGAAAAAAAAGTATGGTGCCAAACTTTTTACGTATAATTAATAGAAATAAATTGTTACAATTCACTTGTCGTATAATGATAATCGTTTGTTTATTGCAGCATTTAAGAATAATGACTTCAAAGAAGAAGGAGGGTTCTCAATTCAGATATTTCTATGTGTTTATGTATGTTGGCTAAAAAGAAACTTAAAATAACATTTCTTAAATCATTTAATAAATAAAGAAGATACGCCCGTTATTTACATACCGATTCTAAAAACTTTTTTATCTGTTATAATATTCTTCCAATTTGGTCCTATAAGTTTTTTAGAAAAATCGGTATAGTAGTTTGTTTCTTAAATTAAAATAACAAAATTTTGCAATGTTCTTACCTATTTTTGCCACTTGAAAACTGGTTTTTAAAATTTATTATTTATCTGATAGTGAGTATATAGCTTCCAGTATAGTATGACAAATATATGTTATAAAAATTGGATAAATGGTTTGTTCTAAAAATTAAAATAACGGGGTAGATATGTTTCGAATGTCCACTTTTAAGGCATTTAGAGCCAGGCAGAGATTATGTAGAGAAGGTATAAGCAGCAGAAATGTTAACAACAAGCGCAAAACAATAAGCCATCGATCACTAACGCATAAAAATTTTCAGTTTCAGCACATTGTTATTTGAATATTTGACAACGCCGGTTTGCAAATGGATGTACAAAATCCTACTCTACTACTTCTTATCGCCTTCTTCATGGAATCGCTAATTGATAGAATTTAAAACCATCTTAAACCCTTAGTAAGATTTTTCTCCAAATGTGCCGTCGGGTTTTCATCTACTAATAAGGGCAATATGGGAACCTGATAAAGCATTTATGCTCGCGATTAACTGAATTTAAATTTTAACTACGTAAAGATACAAAATATAACTGCGAGAAAGCCCAACAAGATACCATAGTCCGTATCTACCAGCAACAATACAAATGATTCGCTCATCTGCCAGTACAAACACAGCACCCTCGCGGCGAACGAAAAGTAACCCGAAATCAAACTTACATGTAATTTTGCCGTTTACGTTGCCATTGTCATAATTCTAAGTCAGAAGATCTTCTTTCGGCAGACGTCCCGTGGACCTCTTCCAACGAAACTGTTTAAGCGGCCGTGCTAACACCGTACTACTACACTAAAAAGTTTTATAGGTGTTTTATAGGTAACAAAATTATTATAGTCACCAAGAATATTTAACCAAAAATACTGAATTTACTATTGGTTCATGAACTGTGTTCTAACATTTCTATAATTCATTTTAGCACACAGCAAAATTGAAGGCTAAAAATCGACATCGTAACATTACATAAAATCCTTTGAATTACTTAAAAATTGAATTACTAAGAAACTTAACGCTTAGTGAAACTTTACAGGATTTAATAAAGAGAAAGTTTTTAAACGGTCCAACATATCGTACAAATGTAACATGTATTAAGCCTCTGTTTAGGCTTTCCCGTAATTATAACTGTTTAGTATTTAAGAAATCTCGTGCTTAATATATTGAATGACTATCTGGGAATGTTTAAAAAGAGAATCAAAGCTGCATTAGATACTAATTGATGTCGTGACATTACTTACTTTATGGTATCCTTTACCAAGTTTTTACATCTTAATGTAAGTGTAGGATGTTTGTCATTATTTTTTTAGTATAAATTCTTCTTGTGTTTTCTGTAATGATTTATGTTTCGATTATTACGTTTTTGTTTATGTTGATGTCATCATATATTATATATGATTACATATTGTTGTAACAATAACTCTTTCGTTTATAACTTAAATTATTATTGTCCCGCTTTGTGGTGTTATAAATAAATAAATAAATTAGTATTTACTATTTCTATGGAGGATTTAGACGCAAAAGTTAATGTATGTATATCTGTGTAGCTTTATTTTTAAACCAAAAAAACTAACTATTTTATAAAATCCCCTGTTGCTACAACTGGAAACTCAATTGTGTAGCTACATTTTAGTGCCGTGGCGTACGTAATTTTAATATTTGAAATTATATTTTACGAAGCTTATTATTTTGGCTTTACATAAACTTAAGTTATGAATGTATAATTTAAATTATACATTCATAACTTAAGTAAAAAATAAAATAAGTAATGGTGAATCTTTTCATTTCTTTACTTACCTTTAAATGGAAAGGATGAAAAATAATCAGAAATATAACAAACTAGAGAGAAATAATAAAGAAAGCTAAATTATGTTATTATGACATATTAAAGACAATAGAGGAATGAAAACAAAAAACACGCGACTTGCAGTAATAATTCGTCGAATCAAACATTCAATATCGTGACGAGAGTTGTCCATCCTAATATTTACTTGGTTTGCATTCGGATGATTAGAATGTCTCCGTATAAGTACGATTAGTCAATGTTGATATACGGGTTGATCGCATATGAAGATTTTTTTTATTGAAGCACCTGCATTTCGTTTGTTTCATTTGACTAAAACGGGGACAGCATATGACTAACATGACAATATAGAGTACTAATCTGTATTATTGGACGTCACATGAAGAAGCAGGGGTCCTTCTGATCGAACGTCGGTTATGGTCGTTACCACTTTAGGTTAGGGTTAGTTTATAATATATAACATAGGTAACACCTTACCCATCAGTTACAAGACCGCCCGACGACCTTTTAGGCTTTACAAATTAACGATTAAAGAACTTTTTATGTAATTATGTTATTTTGTAGTGGTTCTGCCGTCGGCATTGATAGCATAACGCCACAACATCAAAGATCTAAAAGATCTTGTTAGCGTTTCCACCGATGTAACATAAATTCTAAATTTGTATTTTCTTTATTTTCTTTCTTAATTTCTTTATTATTTTGTATGGTGCAGTCAATGTCCCTTTAAAAAAAATATAATGGCATTCACCTATTACTTTTGCTATATTTTTTTTGTTATTTATACGTAACACGGTTTTTTGTAAATTATACAAATATTACAAATAAAATCATTTATTTGTTTTTGTTTTTGGAACGGTGTTGAATATTTTAGTTTTTTAGAATCGCTCTACGGTATTATTAGTAAGAAAGTGTCTTATTTCGATGTTCAAGATTTAATAATGGTTTGGGATCGCAGCCATGGTAGCGAAATGACGTTATTTTTTTAGATTCTATCGTTAGGTGTATTTATATTTCTTAATTACCAGATTTCGTAATTAGACTCTTACATTTCACTTGAAGAAAGAACTTCACAGCTGTTATAGAATTGCTTATTGGTGTTTTATAGGTTATATAATACAATGGTGTATCCTCGGCTACAAGGTTTTATTTTATTTTTTTTCCTTTTTAAGGTTCCGTAGTCCACTAGGAACCCTTATAATTTTGTCATATTTGTCCGTCCCGGTTCGTACTACGCCGTTTCTGCACCAATTGTCACGAAAATTGGTGGAGATATGTATGTATATTGAAGATCCAAAGTTTGATTTTTTAAATTATGTAAAATTATTTTTTTTACCTCTCCTCCCATACAACGAAAAAAATATTTTGACTTACCCATCTTGTGGGATATCGTTGAAAAGGATTCTTATAATACAACAAAAACTTCTTAGAAGCCATGTGGATCCAACGCCTCAGTACCAAGATATGATAACGCTCTAATTTAAACCTAATACAAAGTAAAAATTAGAGCCCCCCCCTCCCTTAAATTTTGAAACATTATTACAAATATTCTTAAAAAGTTATATATACTTATAGGTAAATACTTTAAACGAAAATTATAGCGGGCTCGATATCATACGTAGTTATTTTTATTCAACTCAATAAACTTCAAAATCAAAGGTGACCAACATTAACTGCAAAATAAAAAAAAAATGTTTTTGGAAAGGTCTCTTAAAATGCAACAAAAAATTCCTAGAAACCATGTGATTTAAACATCCCAGTCTCAAGATATCTTAAAAGAAAGTTAAAATTAGAGCGTCCCCTTCCATTAACTTTTGAAATGTTATTAAAATAATTCTGAAAAAAATGTGAAATACACCTCTACTTTGTACTATCAAAGAAAACTACAGCAGAATCGGTATCATACATTAATATGTTTATGCAACAAGACTTACTCATGTGTGTCGTCCTAACAAAACGTATGGAGACAACCGCAAAATGCAATTTGTCGGTATATATTTTGTGAAGCATTCGGACAGACCATCGACACGCTCTGAGGCCGTTTTTTTTTGTGTAAACTTAGCAAATGTTACATTTTTCAACTCTAATAATATTCTCAAGAAGAAATAGCTTCACATACGGCGTGCGTTAAGTCATGTAATATGTCATGTAATAAGTCAAACGCATAATAGTCTGTGCAATGATTTTGTTTATCTTTTTAAAATATTTTCTAATGTAAATTTTACAAAATAGTAGCTTTGTGCACTCCTTTTTTATATAAAATTTAACTGCATCGAATTTTATAAACCTTGCCATAGTGTTGTTAAAAGATAACGAAAATTCTACATACATATGTCTTAAATTTTTTTTAATATATCGGACAAAAATAAGGTATATAAAAAGATTTATTTCCACAAATCGTTGTCATTTGAGCATTTTGTATTTTGTTCCATTTGATGTTGTAATTTCGTATGAGGTTTTATCCTCATAAAGTTTTATGTTGTCTATAAATTATATATTTAATAAATTCTTCTATAACCACGATGTAGTACATAATATATTACAATACTTAATAATTATAACTTTATAGATCTTTTCGTTGTTTTATACTTTCTGATATTGCTGAATATTTTGCTTTTTATCAAACCTAATAAATAATAGAAACATTATTTTTAAAAATTGAATACTGTTAAAACATGGTATAGAAAACAAAACCGAACTTAAGTAAGCAATTACCTCACAATAAGGGTAATACTATTATCAATATTATTTTTAATTTGATGTCTAAGTTTTCGCGTTCAGAAAACAACATATATTATATAGTTCTTTGTCTAGACTTCTAGCAGTTGAACACTAAAGTTAATTTACATCTGTCATCAAGAAGCTATTAAAAATCGTGCGCTAGGTAGTTTAATGCACAAATTTAGAATTCACCTTAAAATAATACGTTTTTTTTTGCTTTCACATATCTAGTTAAATTTTATATATGATTATTTTAAGTAGTGTTACTTTAAGAACACACACACACACACACACACACACACATATATATATATATAAACATATAGATAGATATAATACAAAACCATATATAAAAATATATTATCAATCATCGAATTTTGAATCCCTTTTTACGAAAATTGACTCCACGGAGGAGTATGAAATTTCGCACACTTGTTGATTATACAGAGAAAAAGTGACGAATGTTAATATTTTTTTTAAAATTATGCGTAATAATACATATTTTCAATAAATGTGTATTTCATACACACATGCATAGATATTCTGTCACTAATCACAAATCCATTCTATTTATTTTAGTATGTGGATAATAAATTAATTTAGCATAATTTGTAGATATACATAATATATTAAAATAATATACGTGATTAAAAAATAAATATAAGAAATATTAATACGTGAAAGAATAACTATGCAACCTGTTTACGAAAGTTTGTTGTTGATATCTGTGGTCGAATCGACAATATCTTGTTATTTTTTACTAAATTTTAATGTATACCCATATAGATTTATAGCATATATATTTAGCAGTTTAAATACCTAAGACATCATGTTACTGAGGGCCTTGATGACAAAGCTGATATAGAAAAGGAACGTAGGGCGTTGCCGGTCAAAAGCAATATGCTGGCACGCAGGATTGCATGTTGTAGTAATCAAGTAAAAGTCACACCATTTAAAGCATACTGTCAGACATTCTGCTCGTACAGCCTGAGGTACAACTGTACGCAGAGAACGCTCAGTGCCCTACGTGTCCAATATAATAATGGTTTTAGGATGTTGTTAGGTCTACCCCGCTTCTGTAGTGATTCTGGCATGTTTAGCGAGACAAAAGTCGATGGTTTTCATGTCATCTTACACAAGAGGCTATCTTCAACACTAACCAGAGTGAGGAATAGCACTAACAGCATCCTAAAGGTCCGAAGGTACCGAATGAATATTTGTAAACGTGTTGTGACTATATTATATGGACTATTTGGTCTAAAATAAATATTATTATTATTAATAATTCTTTTCACAAATAGCCGTATTAAGTTCGTTTAAGAAAGTATCCATTTGTCTGTGGATTATTGTCAGCCGCGTTTATTGTTGTTGTCAAATAAGTAATAATTACATTTTTTTTC
Organism: Graphium colonna; assembly: GCA_025505425.1. Lineage (NCBI taxonomy): Eukaryota > Metazoa > Arthropoda > Insecta > Lepidoptera > Papilionidae > Graphium > Graphium colonna. The sequence goes on along the minus strand of JAOCPS010053148.1, from coordinate 5,917 downwards.
TCTATGATTATTGTAATAATATATTTTTTACTTTAACCTATACAAAGTGTTAATAATACACAGAATGAAGTAGTGAATTTGTTAGATACATTGAAATATCCACAACAGTTATTCCAAAAGCGTTTTACAGTTATTATTGTGGAGTAATGTATTTGGAATGCAGGTTTTGCAATGCGAAACATTTTGAATCTGTAGTAACTTTTTATGACAGGACAGTGTTTACTTCATGTTGCAACATGGGTAAAGCCAATTGCTGGCTTTAAGTCAAAATAAATATTTAAAATTATTATACGGTGGTCTAAAGTTTCCGAAAATGTTTAAAAATATCGAAGTATTAAACCTTAATTTCCTTTCCGATCACAAACCAGTAAGGGCGACCTTATCGATAACATACTCAAAAAAAAGTAGAACCCACTACAAAAACAGTATGAACACGACTTTAAAAGACGAAGATGAAATACTACAATGGAAAGAACGTCTCAACTCTTATGCATCACTAGGTTGACTAGACTGGCAAAAAGATCTTGGAGTACAGAAATACTACGATACTTTAACAAAAAAGTACACGCAAAAAACTAAATACATGAAGAACTAAATACATAAAAACTACGCTTGACGTAGAACAAATACAATAATAAAGCATTTAGATAAAGCAGGATGTATAAAAAAGGTAATAAAGAGCTGAAAAGACACACAAAACATGGATAGATGGACTAAACAAGAATGGAAAAAGAGTGCATAACCGCAGCGAGATCATCACAGTAGCAACGCATTTTTATAAGAATCTATATAGCACAAAAATGCAAATAAACAATGCTTACGTACATCAAAACAACTAGGAGGAAAAAAATGAAACGGACATAACTCCGATCGACTTGAGCAAGATTATAAGAGCATTGAGAAAACTAAACATAGAAAAAAGCACCAGTTCAGATGATATTACTAACGAAGCCTTAAAGATAGCATTAACAACCGTGGCTCTACCTTTGACAAGCTTGCTTAATTTTATTTTAGTGACGGGACAGACACCAACTCAGTGGTCTGAGTATGATATAATCCTAATCTAGGAAAAGGGCGATCCAAACAATATTGAAGATTGAAGACGAATAAGTTTATTACTATGCATCTATAAATTCTCTTCCACAATTAATAACCAGCGAATAACCCCAACACTAGAAGCAAATAAACCGGTAGAGTAAGCGGGCTTAAGAAAAGGCTATTCTACAATAGACCACATACACACGCTAGAGCTACTTATAGAAAAATATGAAGACATGCAAAGACCATTCTACATTGCTTATGTTGACTACAAGAAAGCTTTCGATGCTGTTTCACACGATAGGATGTGGTCAACATTGAAGAGCCAAAAAGTGGCTACACCAAAAAGATGATAAGATTCTCCAAAATATAAGTCTGGAAACATTTATTGCATACTCCTGTGTTTTATAGGTAACAAAATTATCATAGTTACCAAGAATATTTAATCAACAATACTGAATTTACTGTTGGTTCATGAACTGAATTCTAACATTTGTATAATTAATTTTAGCACACAGCAAAATTGATGGGTCAAAAATCAACATTGCAACATAACATAAAATTCTTTAAATTACTTTAAAATTGAACTACTAAGAAACGTAACGCTTAGTAAATATTTAAAGGATTTAATAAAGAGAAAGTTGTTAAACGGTCCAACATATCGTACAAATGTTACATGTATTAAGCCTCTGTTTAGGCTTTCCCGTAATTATAACTGTTTAGTATTTAAGAAATCTCTTGCTTAATATATTGAATGACTATCTGGCAATGTTTAAAAAGAGAATCAAAGCTGCTTTAGATACTAATTGATGCCGTTTATTTATTATTATTATGGTAAGGTCAGAAGCTGACTGACCGTTTTTTGAAATTATACAAGTGGAGTGTATCATATCAAAAAACATAATGTTTTGTATCCTTGATCGGGTCCAATGACAGCTGTATGTTGTCGCTATGTGATGACCACGTTATGCTCTATTATATTTTTATGATGTTGATGTTGCTACCAATTATAGATTACAAGAACAGTCTATACAAACATGTAACAACAACATAATGCGTGAAATTTCTTTCGAATTGAAACGCAGTGACCCTTTTGTTGTGTCATTCATTGCAAAGAAACATAATTGTCAAAGAGTTGAAAATCAAAATAAAGAAATTTGTATGCTCATTAAAGTAAAATATGATTTCGATCTACCTACGGCATTTTAATGATGCAGTCTAAACTGATGTAGCAGTAATATTTAGTACAGAAGATGGTGGAGCCACTTTGTGAAAGAAATATGATTTCATTTTCAAAAGTTAATGGTATTATTAAAAATATCTCTGTATTGGATTTATCAGTAGATCCTTTAGCATATCTTCTTCTTTTTCGAAACGGTATTACTGGGTGGCATATTAATATTGCTCATAATATACCAGCTATATCTAATTCAAGAGCGCCCAAAAATAAAGTAACCATGCTTCAGTATGCAGCTTAGTGACTTGCAATTAAAAAAGATTTCAACATTATAACACCATTCACAAAAACTATTTCTGCAGTGAATAGTAGACATATGTGAGAGAATAGAGGGTTCACACTAATATTTTATCCGACAAAATCAAACAATTCTCAGGTCTAAAGTTTTCAACAATGGAACAACAAATGGATCTCCATGAAATATGTATCAGTTTTATTTAGATGCAATGTCAATTGCGCAACATTTTGGTAAACCTTCTTTATTTATAACAATGACTTGCAATCCAAGTTTGCCAGAAATAGTTTACATTATTGGTGTTACTGAAACTGGAAATATTAGACCTAATATTGTTGTGCATATATTCAAGTCAAAATTAAAAGCATTAATTGAAGGCCTCACATAAATCAATATCTTTGGTAAAGTTGAAGCACTAATTTATACAATTTAGTTTCAAAATACAGGATTGCCTCATTGCTCACGTTGTACTGTATTTCAATGAGTAAAATAACTGAACTGTGATAATATTTTTTTAATTATTTAAAAAATCTCTGATAAATAATTTTCAATTTAGGATTAATTTATTAATAGATGATAAACATACTTGGACTGGATTAGCTCTAAATCACAGTCTATTTCTAAAAATATTGGTTAACATCAGTCTTTTATTACATATCAACTCATAGGATGTCAACAAATATGCATAATAATCTGTATTTATAAAAATAAGAATTCATATTTAAAAATTGGCGATTGAAAAGAGTGGCCATGAGTTTCTTGCCTGCTTCTTTTCATGAGAGCTCTACTCCTCAAATAGGCATTTTTTCAAAAGAATGTTTTATTTCCATGTAATATCTGGCATTTTTTTATTTTCATTTATTATAAAGTTTTGAAGATGAGAACAATGTTTTATGTATTTTATAAAATTAAGTCAATGCAATTTTGAATATTTGTTACTGAAAATGCTAATTTTAGACCTGTTATTATTGTGCAAATATTTAAGTCAGAATTGAAAGCATTAATTCAAGGCCTTATATAAAACAACATCTTTAGTAAAGATGAAGCGCTCCTTTATACAATTGAGTTTTAAATTGAGGATTGCCTCATGCTCATATTTTACTGAATTTAAATGAGTGAAATAACTGAACTGTGATAATATTTTTTAAATAATTAATAATCCGTGATGGAAATTTTTTATTTGAGCTTTTATTTATTAAAAGATGATAAAAATATTTAGATTTGAGGTGCTCTAACCCACAGGCTATTTCTAAAAACTTTATAAGTGTAGGGTGTATATGGGATAATGTGACTACAGATTGCTTATAATGATATTATTTTTAATTAGAATACATCGTGGCATTGGTTTACATATCTCCTCGGTCTTTTATTACACATAAATTCATAGGATGTCAATAAATATGTTTAACTAACACTACCTGTACTTATAAAAATAAGAATTTATATTGTAAAAAGTTGGGGATTGAAAAGAGTGGCCACGAGTTTCTTGCCTGCTTCGTATCATGAGGGCTCTACTCCTCACTCAGGCTTATTTTTTCAAAAGAATGTTGTATTTCCACGAAATGTCAGGCAATTTTTATTTTCATTTTCAGTTCAGTTTTGAAGATGAGAAGTGTTTTAAGTATTTTATGGAAATAAAGCAATCGAATTTTGCATTTGAGTTTTTTATTACAATTATCAAAATATGCAAGTCAAATTCAATGGATATCGTTTATTTTATGAAATAAATATTAAAGATATATAATATTTTAATGATTTTTTGGATATATTTAAGTTTCATATTCCTTTTTTGTCATCTCATCACTACTTTATAAATAACATACCTAAAGCATGATTGCATTTCAGTCCCATGATATATAAAAGACATGTACATAATTAGTTTGAAAAATAGACAAATTCACATTTATCTTGGTATGGAATCTGTAATCATATTTTTTGACAAAAAACCTTTATAATGTTCAACCTTATAACTTAAATTAATTATTGTAGTTTTTTTGTATGCATTGTGGCGTTGTTTAACATATCTCCTCGGTCTTTTATTTCACATTACCTCATATTATGTCAATAAATATGTATAATTAACAATGTATAACTAACATAATCTGTATTTATGAAAATAAGAAATAATATTGTAAAAACTTGGCAATTGAAAAAAGCGGCCATGAGTTTTTTGCCTGCTTTTTCTCATGAGAGCTGTACTCCTCAATCAGACTTTTTTAAAAAGAATGTTTTATTTCCATGTAATGTCAGGCATTTATTTATTTTTATTAATTATAAAGTTTTGAAGATAAGCACAATGCCTTAAATGTTTTATGAAAATAAAACAATTGAATCTTGAATTTACTGTTGGTGAAACTGCTAAATTAAGACTTGAAATTATAGTGCATATATTTAAGTCTAAATTGAAGGCATTAATTGGCGGTTTTATATAAAACAACATCTTTGGTAAAGTTGAAGCACTCTTTTATTTTATTCCCTATGGATTCAAAATAGGGGATTGCCTCATGCTAATATTTAACTGACTTTGTATGAGTAAAATACCTGAACAATGATATTTTTTAAAAAATTATTAAAAAACCGTGATGAATAATACTAAATTTATTTCTTATTCCTTAATAGATGATCAACATACTTGCACTTGAGTGACTCTAACCCGCAGCCTATTTCTGAAAACTTTATTAGTGTAGGGTGTATATGGGATAACGTGACTACTGATTACTTTTAATGATAAAAGTTATAGTTTGAATGAATTGTGACATTGATTAACATATCTCCTTGTTCTTTAATTAGACATCAACTCATAGGATGTCAATAAATATGTATAATGAACAAAACCGTATTTATGAAAAAGAGAATTTATATTGTCAAAACTTGGCAATTGAAAAGAGTGGCCATGAGTTTCGTGGCTGCTTCTTCTCATGTGAACTCTAGTCCTCAATCAGGCCTTTTTTAAAACAATGTTTTATTGTCATGTAATGTCAGGCAATTTTTCATTTTCATTTGTTTTAAAGTTTTGAAGGTGGGAAAAATATTAAGGTATTTTATGGAGATAAAGCAATAGAGTTTGGGTTTTTTATTACACTTATCAAAATATGCTAGTCTTAAGTCAATGGACGTCATTTATTGCATGAAATAAAAATTTAAAGGTTGATTTTATTTTAATGAACTTTTCCACATATTTAAGTTTCATGTCACTTTTTTTTGTTATCTCATCACATCTATGTAAATAACATACCTGAAGCATGATAGCATTTCAGTCCCGTGACAAATAGAAGACATTTATATAATTTGTTTGAAAAATAGACAAATTAACATTTATCATGGTATTGCATCTGTAATTATAGTCTTTGACAATAGAACTTTAATTATGTTCAACCTTATAACTTAAATTATTAATGGTCGAATTT
>JAOCPS010052935.1:0-16614 GCA_025505425.1 Graphium colonna | reverse complement strand
AGAAAATGAGATAGGAAGCGCGCATGCGTAGTACAAAGCTTGAGAAAAGGCATCACAACAACCGATTTTTTCACTTCTACCACGTGTGATTGCACATATGTTTTTTTTTTCTATAAAAGATAGACATGTTTTACCAGAACTAGCATAGAACTTGATAAAAACAAAAACAATCCGAATCGACCCGGCCTTATAAAAAACATTAGCCATATAATACCAGAAAAACATTGATTCGAACAGATGTATATTTCGAATTTGGAATTAAATAAAACGCCTTTGTAATAAGAGTATACTGAGGCACCCCGTAGCGGCAATCGAACAAGTCGCGGAGTCACCTCGGGCTTGTATCGCCGCCGCGCCGTCTCGATCGATGCTGACCCCGCAATATCGCCCTCGGCTTTTAACGACACCTCTTTTGACGGGTCAAAGCGTACTCCCGCTCGGATTCGACTTTTTTATTAGATCACAGCTCCACAACATAAGCGTGACCGCGCCAGATTTCGCGACCGCTTTCCCGTATTCTTATTACGTGGTAGATAAAATGTGAGGAATAGTTTGTCATATATTTTATTTTATGAACGCACCGAACTTGACGTGCTACTAGTACTTATATGATCTCCGAATCTTGAGACATTTAACTCAATATTTGATATTTATATATGACGCTATGCAATAAATGTAATTCACCTAATGTTAAATGATTACCGCTCATAAAACATTTGTGACACGGAAAACGTTAAAAGCGCAAATGCCTCGTCTATAAAAGTTTGGTTTGGCATCTTAGAAATACTTTATTATATAAATGAGTAAAATTACTTTATTTTAAATTAAAAAATTGCACGTTTTCTTATTAGACTAAAGCTTATCTTAGATAAAAAACACATCTAAATAATTATTTTTGTATGAGGTAAAGAAAATTCAGGACAAATGAATTTTAGTCGTAATTTCCCTGTTGTAATTTTGATAGTAGGAAAAATTCATTTATATAAAGAATCACTTCGTTAAATTGTGAATGGGAGGCAAATTCCCATTGCTTGCCACTCATTGAAAGTTTCGTTTTACGCATAATAGTAGTAAAAATAGTAAAAGGTATTTTTACGTGCTGGATTTTGAAGCCATAGAATAAAATATATAAAAATACAGTAAAATAAATTATTATAAATAATTTTTCGCTATACTACCATTAGAGTCTATTTTCAACCGACATCAAAAAAGGAGGAGGTTTTCAATTTGAGTGTATGTTTTATTTTGTAAGTACGTGTCGTGATTTCTCCGCCAATTATGGACCTATTTTCAGAATTCTCCTTATTTGATAAGATGCAGTTACGAGAAATTTTTGGAACGATTTTGAAAATCGGTCCAATAATTTCTTTTTAAATCAAAATAACAATAAAATTTATTTCACGAATTTTCACTTTTAAGGCGTGTGAAGTAGGGTTGTTATATAAGAAGCTGCTAGTAGGTTCTAAGCGTTTTTTCTATTGTAAACCAGTCATAGACGGGACAGTTGAAAATTAAAAGTTGTCATCCCAGTGGTAAAATGAATAACATATTCAAAAACTTCAAACCGAACCCCCGCGTCGGTCGTGTTCGACACAATAGCAATTTAAAGTCCAATCAGGAAATCCAATATTGGACCTGCGTTAGACTAGTGTTATACATTTTCACGTAAGCTCTTATAGTCATAAAATTCAATTTGTGCTTCACGCCCGCTCATCCGTCCTCATCGAAAAATAAACGATGGAGCGATCTCGATGAATACGTAATAGCCCTGCATGCTAGTTACCCCGTATGGAGATTGTTAGAGGTGCACGCGGTATTAAGGCGCGTTTTATTCCAGTTATCTACTGTCACATTTACTGTTTGAAAAAATATATCATTCTGGCGATATTCAGATCACGGTGATGAATTTAAAATAGATCGATAAAACGTGCGGTTATTAAAACGTAAAATTATGTGACACAGATGCCTCTTGAGCTTTTCTCTTCCTAAATCCAATGGGATGAATAATGAATATATAGATGGTAGAGCGTAATATTTTTTATAGCTTTTGCTGCACTTTTACGGCCGCGCACGTCCGGGTAAGTTTCATTACCCTTTATAAAATCGGCATAAAATAAAATATGCATGACCCTACTACCCTTTCCTTATCCCACTCCTTTTCTATAAACCTATCTAGCCATCCTTTCCAATAAACCTATTCTATCCAATTTCCCAGATTGACAACGAACTCGTGACTCCCCAGATATTGTGTGTGTCAATGGGCTACGGGATCGCTTAATATCAGGTGAACCGTCCGCTCGTTTATCTTCCTTTACAAAAAAAAATAATAAGACTAGAGTAAAGGGCTAGATTTCAACGTAGCCAACATTTAACCAGTGGTTATTTGTTAAGTTACTATTCTGTTACTTACATATACATTTAATAAAAGCTATAATTTTGAAATTACAAACTGACACTTTAATTTTATTTGTATGTACATAAATTAGTCACTCTAAGTACTTGATCGCCGCGGGTTTCAAACCAGCTACCTCACGTTTGTAAACCGCGGACACATGCTCCTTGGTCACAGTGGCGGTAACGGTGATTAATTGATACGCTTGCGCCCATAGCCAATTCATAACCAATTGTACGCATCGAACCAGCACATCCGGAAACGTACTTACAGTTATAGACCTATAGACGCTAAAACTATTCAACACCAGTGACATATCCGACACGCACTGATTACGAGTACGTAAGGAGAAAATGTAAAAATCTATGATAAAAAATACTATATTTGCAAGTTTTAAGGATAAGTCGGTGACTGCGCCAGGTATCACCTAAATTCAAGTTTTTGTAGACTACTATACTCCGTTCGAACACTATAGAACTAGTTTGACAAAAACAAATAAAATTAGATTGCCATCTTCTTAGACACAACATAAAATTAACTCGCGTGATATATCTCAAAACAATTGGTTAAGTACTTTTGACGATATTTAAAAAAAAAGCAACCACAAAAAAGCATGTATGATTTTACAAACTGTACATATATCTTTTAGGGTAACTGTTAAGCATTATTAACATTTTAGAAAGTCCCAAAAGTAATATATGTATACATATCGGCTTTTGGTTTTCAGCAGAGATTATTTGCTTAATAAATGCCAATTCCTTTGAACCGAGTAGCACATACATAAGCAAAATATAACATCATAGTTACATACACATATAAACAGCGAAATACATAGAGATTTTGAATGATATTTAAAATAGACATAACACGACCCAACTGCTTACGTAACTAGTCGTAACCACTTGTATGTCATCGATTTATATAGGAGCACTAGACTGTAGCTTGTAATAAATCAGTCAGATAGGCAAGACTATGCTTAATTCGAAGTAACACTCCCCATAAACCGATCCAACACACTGTATATATCAGAATACGTAATAAAACATATTCCCTCGCTCAATTCAAATTCTGTATACGCTGATCGATAGGATACCGCATTGTAAGGATTTCATTTAATAAATCTATCTATTCTATCCAATTTGGCCCGACATTGATTAGTTTTATTGTAAGCCGCAGATTTAATTCGACATGTATTCATGTTCAGTATTAATTTATTTGGAACATTATTAGTACGCAATATTTTACGTAATTAATGTAACGCATTGAAATTGTTACATTTTATTAGATTAAATGTATTGGACAATCATATCAGAGTATATCAATATTTAAAATTATTATTGTTAAATTAAGTTTTATTTCTAGTATCGTATAAGTATATACAGTATTTATTATATATTATATGTTTTAATTATAGTTACTTGAAATTTCAAAAGGACTTACGTCAATGGCTTCTTGGACACATTTTATTCCGTTAGGGAATTTTTAGATCAGATTCCTACAAATATTTTTAATGATAAACTTGTTCAAGCAAATTAATAATGACATGATAATTTTAACAATATTCAATTAATTTTTTTATTATAATTTTGTCAACTATTTAGGGACAATATATATTTGCGTGCTAATTTTATGACTGAATTTGGAGATCATAATTTTGATTTGTTTACTTGTAAAACCCAATTCATTGGCAAATAAACCTATACTATTATATTAACGGAAACAAATATTTTGTAAGTAATATAAATTATATTCCTTGATTCCCTTCTTAATGAATATTTGTCTTTTTTTTTCATTTGGAATATTTAATTTCTTCCGGGATCTCTTCCCATTTCTATGGTGCTATTTTTTGGTATTTTAGGCGTTATCTTCCATAACAAATAAAACGACAGTCTAGTTGTTGTTTTTCTATACTTCTGGAGAAGTATATCATTCTGATTGCCACCAAACACCTTATTGAGTACCCCTGACAACGCGAATACAAAATTTCATGACAATCAATCAAAATTTCAAGTAACATTACAGTAGTTTTGAAGCAGTTAAAACCTAACAGTCACTTTCGCATTTATCACATTACTAAGAATAGTAGTACGATGTGCACAATTCGCATAATAATTAAAATATCTAAACTTTAATAACTTAATTCAAAAAGTTAGATAATTTCCTTCCCATAATAAAACTATGCAACATCATCTACAATTTATAGCCACATCATTAATGCGTATCCAAAGACAGTCACTCGATTGACGTTAAACTCTATTATGGAGAATGAAAAAAAAGGACCCGTGACCGTTTTGTTTGTTCAACGCTGGGAACATGAGCATAATCTGTGGACGCGTCCTAGCGCACGTGTGGCAGGGCTGCGCGCATATGCGCAGCGGCTTTGTTTGGAATTTCACGTCCAATATGGGGCGTAAATATTTCGACAAAGCACTAAAAGGGAGAGCCCATAAAGAACAACAGATATCCGCCAGCTCTAATGCCGGTCCGTTTTTGATGGATACCGTGGACCTTTTCGCAGTGTTTCAATTTTATTTTATTGCAATACTGTACAGCTTTTGTTTTGCGGTGGCTTTATCGAAAGTTTAGAGGACACATACTATGTGCCGTGAAAAAGATGTCACCTATCGATAAAAAGTACTATCGATAAAAACTATTTTTACAATATAATATAGTATCGAAATATCCTTTGTTAAATATTTTATATTTAAAATACTCTCTGAAGAGCTTTACTTTAAATTATATGACCAGTCGAAAGTTTTAAGCACAGTTTTTATGTGCTTCATCTTTTTATTCTTTTATTATATAGAATTTATGATATTGTTACCCCACGCTTGTGAAAAGGTGGTAAATCTTATAACAGTTAATATTAATTTAGATATAAAAGCGGTATTTAAATTAGTTTATTACATAAAAAAATCATTCTTCGTATATATCTTGTCCACCATTAAAAAGCCATTGCCCATTTAAAGTTCAGAACTAGTAAATCAATTTTGTGGTTATCTTTTGATATATAAAATGAGTTAAATTAAGATGAAGTAAGTGATATCGTGAACAGATTGCCCTGCCCTTTTACCCTTTATACTTAGATAGCCATATATTATATCATACAGAAATAGATATATTACAATCTCGTTACTTCCAATACTCTTGATAAGTCTTGTATGTACCTGATAGTACAATAGAATATAATGATCGTCTAAGTGGTCTTTATTATTCTGAGATAAATCATAATCCTATTATATATATACATGTATATGCTGAAAAGTTCAATTCGCTCATTGCCACATCTTTGGAATTCGTAAATGGTTTGTTTATATATAAGTAACTGTTTGCTGTTTTATGAGTTAATAATATTAAAAGTGAAAATGTTCGTAAGGTTATATTACTATCATATACTATAACGTTAAAAGTAAGGAAAGAATTTCTTAAGAATTTCATCTTATCTTAATTAAAAATCTACTTATTCATCAAAATAAAATGTTAACTACAGTTTACAAATGTATTATGCTACGTACAACGTTACTATACCTATATATAAAAAATAAAACAAATGAAGACTGCTAACAACTAATAAATAACATTGCACAATATGTTTGTTCTTCTCAGTCATTACCCCATTATTGCTGAGAGTCATAGCTCCTCCCTAATTTTTCGATTGCGTACATCCGTCTATCCCTATCGGTGGCAAAGTGAAGTGCCTCAGGATTGGTATCTTCATATGCACAATACAAGTCCAACTTCAAATGTCCTATTTTTTATAACCATGACCCGATAAGAAAAAAAACTTAGTGAAAACACATTGCTCTTCAAGTATTAGAAAAACCCTTTCTTTTTATGTACGCTCGCCGTCTAATTTAATTTTTTGTATGATATAGCATTCTTTGTAGGTAGTGACATAAAATTTTCGAATAAAATCGGTTCATTAGTTTGTTATTTAAATAAAAATAACAAAATCTAGGATTGTTCGCACATGGAGATATGTATATGCAACTTATGAATTTATAAAAATCGGATTACTAGTTTGTTTTTAAAATCAAAATAACGGAGAAGATATGATTCGAAAGTACACTTTAAGGCGTTTGAAGTCAGTTTTTGTAACTTTCTGTGAAAATAAACTTGTCTTAAAGTGCCTCTCCGATTAACGAAGGTTGGCAGTCAGTTTGGCATGTTTCCTTTTGTCTTTTGCTAGGCGAAACGGTTCAGCGGCACTCCCTATATCGGTCCACTCTCTGATGTTACGCAACCATGATCTCCTTCTACGGCCAACACTCCTTTTACCAGCAACATTACATATCAAGATAACTTGGAAGAGTATATCATATCTCTCATGCAAAAGTGTGCGTTTTTGAACTTGTCGTAGAACTTCCCCATTTGACACTTTTTGAGTCCAGCCTATGGTCAACATTCGCCTGTACGCCCGCATTTAGAACTCTTACAGAGTTAGATACATTTTCCGAGGTCTTCGAGGCCAGACATAACATTTCAGGAGACGAACATACGCAACAGCAAACGTAGTTTGAGACTACGACAACAAATAATTTTTCGCATACTACCAATTTAACTTAATATTGTAATTTTTCGCATAGTACGCTACTAAATGTACTGCGTGCTAATTTGATATGCGTCTTGACTTTCTGGTCGCTCTCCCAGGTTTCATTGAGCCATGTATCCAAATATTTATTTTTGTGCACTCACTCCAATCTTTAGCCTGCCACAGTTATGATGTCGTTACCCACTCCTTTCCTTGAAATTACCCCAATCTTCGTCTTCGTAACATTCATTAGCAGATCCGCTTTTTCACTGTAAAAATTAACCCGGTCAACAAGTTTTTGTATGTCTTCAAATGACGATCCTATGAGAACTGTGTCATCAGCGTATCTGAGGTTGTTAACGTAACGCCTATTGATTTTTACTCCGCAGTCCAAATCATCTAATGATATTATACCATCTGTGTAGAAATTGAACAGCGTTGGCGATAAAATACAACCCCGCCCAAAACCTCGCTCAATTTCAATTTCCACTGTCACTTTATTTTCATCCGGACATTAGCTTTTTGGTGATAATACAGGTTCTGTATTATTTAAATATCTTTGCCACCTAAACCAACGTCATATAAAACTCCTAAAAATAGTAGAATTTATCACTGCAACATGTCGAGGTATTTTATTTATGTCAAGTTTTGGTTTGTAAATTACAATTCACGAGCTCTATACAAATCACCGGTTTTTTTTTTGTTAAAAACGTATCGTCGAAGCGCTTTTCACTAAATACAAAAGGCTCTTCCCCTCGACAAGGACCGGAAATGTTGTTCTAATTTGAAATGACAACATGTTTAGTAATGCTTTATACCCCACATATTAAGTCATCGAGCAAACCAATAAAATTACAAATTGATTTTTTATAATGAATGCTAAAGTTAGTTAATCTTTTTTAATTTATTAAGCATTTAATTACTCAACCGATCCGATCTCATATTTGAATCCAAAAGTCTATATGTTTCCAGGAGATGTCTAATAACTCCCAATGGTCACCAAGCATTGTAACTAAAGCGAAGGCAATCGCCCACGTGTATAAATTAAATACCTGGCTGGCACTACATTAAAGCTAAAAGGGGTCAGTAAAGTAAGGACTCTGGAACCCGAAAAAGAAACAAAATCTGCATAAACGTGACGACACGTGAAAAAGTATTTTTTATATAAATACAAGCTGTTGTCCCCGATACCACCTGCATAAATTTTTTTGTTGTTGTTATAGAAACATAGTACAGATGAACTGTCAATCTTAACATCACTTACAAGCGCAATTGTAAATAAGACGATTTTTGAACTTAAAATAATATTTGAATTAGTTACTCATCCGTTCGCTTTATTTGAATTTCTTCTTATATAAACCTACTCGATCATTATAACTCTCTTTCTATCTCTATCATTTTAACACAAAAACTAGGATATTCAGCCAAGCCGTTTTTAAGTTTTAACGAGTCTTACAAACAGCTATTGGATTTTATATATAAGATATATATAAAATTAAATAACTGTTTGTAAGTATATTACAAATACTTAATTATATATATTATGTCTTCTGTACGTGAGTATAACACTGAACTTTTCCTTTTTTTTTATGGGAAGGATGACAAAAGAGCAGACGGTTCACCTGATATTAAGTCTCATCTCGTTGCCCATAGAACCGGCATCACACACATAACATTCAAAGAGTTGCGTGTTCGTGGCCAGCCTGTGAATTTGGAAAATATAGATTAATTAGACAGGACAGGTCCGGAATATAATGAAGATTCCTTCCGTCCGGACTAATTTTATGACATTTTGTGAATGTTGGGTGAGGCCCTGGACGGTTTGTTTAAATTTACAATTAGAACCAATAGGTTACGCTGTTCTCGACCGCCTAAGTTCGAACATCACAACATCTGCTAGTATAACTATGATAACGAAGAAAATGTTCCAACTTTGATTTATTTATACATAAATATAATTTTCAGTCTTAATATCCTAATTGTTTGTATTTTTTTTTTCTTTTATTTCAAACAAGCTTCGAAAAGGGCAAAATAAAATAACGATTCATAACTATTATTTAACGCTCCCTATTCATAACACAATAAAATCTTAAAACATTAATAAACGGATATGTAGTGTTAATCACAGCTTTATTTTGAGTACTAAAAATGTAAGTGACAATTGTTGGTAACCAATTTTGTAATTCGAAAATTGTTCGCAATTAAAAAGATAAGAGAAACGTAAAGATGATTTTCAAGTACATATTTAATTATATGCCAATTAACATAGTTAATCAGTGACCGGCGCGGCGCCGGAGTGAAACAAATCAATTTACAGAAAAATTACAAAATGAAACTGGTCTCTAGAATGCTACAAAGGTATACATAAGCTGATTAACACGTTATCCTTTGAGTCTCACGCAGTCGGGATATATTGTTAATAATAAGTTCTGAAAAAAGTTTCGACATTATGTATAAAATAGGTATGACTTAATAAAGTTTCAACTTGCTAAATAATTTTCGTTTAGTTATAACATTAACCCTTTAAATAAATATAGCAATCAAATTATATATACCAATGCCAGAGTTCGAAATTCAAACGCTCCGTTTGAAATAGGAACAGATACGCTCCGATTTAAACTGGCCGTTAATTATGGAGGGGGCGGTTTTGCGGGCGCGCAGCTCGGTTCAGCGTCGAGTTGGCGCGCAATAAAAAGCCACCGAGTACGACACACGTGCATCCGCCCGCTCCGCGAACTTGCTCCAAATTAGTGCATTATTTGAATATGGAACGCCATACAGATTATAAAGGATTCCGTTGCATTCAAACAAACCGCGTGAGTTGCATTGATTAATTCTCGAGTCGAGGCCGGATGAGCGTCGAACTTGCTTTAAGAGTTTTAATCGTAGTTTATTTAGACATGCTCAGCATTTACAATTTTTGTTTTCGTTTATTATAAAATCTCGAGAAATTAGGTACGATTTTTTATCGCTATATCAATCACGCAGAAATTGTAATTGATTTTACTGCAAAAACCGTTGACGTAAGATTCCAAATAAGATTTCTAGTTGAAATTGATGTTAGATCTAGATGGCAGAGGTAATAATGATCACTAATGACTTTGTATGCATGAAGAGCACAATATGACGGAGCTGGAAGGAGTTATTTATTTTCTATTAACATTTCCTGCAAGCAGCCGTTACTTGAGATTTTCTATTTCCTCTCCACCAGTAACAGGAAATCTATTACGTTGATAAAGTATGTCACCTAGGTTTGTCGTGCAAAGATGATGTAAAATGTAGAATATGATTTTCATCTCATAGTTATTACATTTTGTTATAAATCTGTTTGGGATTTAATGATAAGTATTTGCTCAATGTCGTTACAGTACAATATATTATAAAGCCGTAGTAGCTCAGGGTCCGGACACTCGCCTTCAATTCTGATTGCTTTAGGCGAGCTTGACTTCGTTCTTTGGTGCCGCCACCAATGAAATTGTTAATTTTCAATTTGCAATTTTAAGTGTCGATTAATCACGTGCTCTTTTCCATTGAAGTAAAACACCGCAAGGAAACCCGCATATGTAAAAAAAATAATATTTCTCTGTCTGTTACTAAACATTTTATAAATTTGTACTTTGGTAAACATGCATAACATTTTAACAGTTCATATACTAAGGTTCACATAAGTAAGTAAGATGCTTCAGGGACGGAGTAGAACCATTCTTGATCAGGATTTGTAGTTTTACATAATGTAAATTTCTGTTGTGTCTTATTTATAAAATTTTATTACTTACTCAACCGAAAATAAATGACAGCAACAGGGCGGTCCTAAGGTCGCGTTGACTTGATTCAAGAAACAATAAAATTTAAAATATCGTTTGTTTTATCTCTTCTAAATTCAATACGACAAGCACTACTTTTATTACATTTAAAACGGCTAATCTACCAAGATGTATATCCGACAAATCTAATTAGATGTTGCAAAAAATATTCCCGTTAAGTTTTGTACATTTTTATGTCCAGTTTATGAAAAAGAAACCGCGGGCGGGCTTTTAGTTAAAACTTTTATGCTAAAAGAGCTTTAATATTAAATACCATTATGTAAAATTGCGGAAAATATCGCATTAAAGTAGGAATAAATTATGCCAATGTGGCGTATATTAAAACTTTTAATTGAAGTCATTTACGAAGAAATAAAGACAATTACAACGTTGTGATTGTAATAAAGGACACAGCTTAGTTTAGTTCTGAATGCAATATGATGATTATTGATAAGAAAAAAGGTTTTACGGTTACTACTAAGACAAATTCAAATTTTACACAGCGACTAGTCTGTTCACCTGATATTTAGTGATTTCGTCGTTCATGGACACCCACATCATCTAAATAGTTCCTTACGGTATGACACCTATTATACTTTGGTTTTATGACCTTATATTACATTTGGGATTTTCCGTATATTGTCTTTCAATGAACAATATATTTGCGTTTGTAACATTGCATCGATGTCAAGATCAATAAAAGAATGGCAAACTACAGTTTGAACCCGTGCCATTTTTTATTTAATGCAATAATATCTAATATATTTAATATTGTTTCTTCCTTGACCAAGCGACGGACTTACTTATTAAGATGATAAAAATGTAGAAATTATTGTAAGTGTTATATTGTCCATTTTTATTTTTAGATCTTCACTCTTGCGTAAATTTAAAAGGCCTAATCCCATGAAATCCACCAGCTGTAACAGAAAATCACTGTATCCTCAATAATATTACAAATGCTAACATTAGTTTGTGACTTGCTACTCTTTCACACGTTTATTACCTAAACGACCATCAAGAAATTTAGCAAAAAGACAGATATCTAAAAAAAAAATACGTTACCCCATATGGATATAAGAAAAAAGGAATATTCCAGAGGTAGAATAGTGAATTCTATACATTAGAATAACATAAAAACGACATGAATAAAATACAAAAAGATGTCTGGAATACAGAAACACGAAAAGGGAGAATGGAAAGGGTCATTCAACCTCGGATGAATATATCTAATATTTCGAAAAAAATACTTTAAAAAGCGAAACCGAAGAAGAAATAGAAATGAATGTTAACGAAACAATTTCGTTAAAAAACAGTTATTTTGATATAAAAAAGTTATTGTTAGATCGATTTTTATGGAATCAAAAAAATACAGCCGTATAAAGAACCTACTCCTTTTTTGAAGTCGGTTACAATATTAAAAAAAGATTAAATTTACGTTAACGCTAGTGCAGCCGCAGCCAAAAACTTGTGCTACTATAAACTTATATATTTATTCATTCGTGTACAATCCCTGTAACGACCGTCAAACTTCGCTCGCTATCCATAACTTAGTCTTAAACATTTATTAAACTTTTACACAAGCAATAACCGAACCTTTCTACCGGGGAGCTCGCGTAATCTGTCATGATTACTTTGCGAGATCCAATCGCGGAGGAATTTCTTGTAAGCAAATACGATTCCATCGGAAAGTCGGGACCGAACGAAATATTACGGCTCATACGAGAAAACGAAGTTTTAAGTTACGTGATATCATCGTCAATAGGCTTCATTAATATTATGAAACTTTTTGTAAGTTATATATCATATTAATAAAACATGGCGGAGGAGAGGCGAACAATAGTCCTCTAATTGGATTTTATTACGATATAATATTTTTATCTCTAAAGTAATAAGTAAAAAAAATACCGTATGAAGACGATCAAATTAACAGCTTTTTACCAGCTTTCGTTACATCAGGCGAATGATGTCAAGTGATAAACGCCATTCATGGACAATATCCGAAGGATGCTCATACTTAGGCAGTGAATACGGTATCGATAAGAACAGGAATGATATTTTTTTAGAAAGGAAGACAAACGAGCAGACGGTTCACCTGATGATAAGTGACTCCGTCACCCATGGACACACGCATCATCTGAAAAGTTGCGAGTGCGTTGTCAACCTGGCAAATTGGATAGAATAGGTTTATTAGATAGGATGGGTCGGGATTTGGATGGGAAAGAAGTGGAAAAAGAATAGGGTAGACATGGCCATCTGGCATCCCCAAAAGTCATGTATATTTTATTCTATACCAACTTTATAAAGGGCGGTGGTACTTCCTCGGACGAGCGTGGCCGTAAAAGTGCAGCGAAAGCTGTGAAAGGATGTTATGCCCTACCACCAAAAGAAGTGGAAAGTACAGGGATTAAAATCCAGTCAACAAAACAAGCCAGTTGTACTTTATTTTATGCTGGCTTGATGAGGCAGTGTTACCTCTCTGGCCTAATGGTGTGGTAAGAGCAGCAAGAGCCACAAAAAATATTTAGGGGGAAATTTCTACGTGGGTAACACTGCGAGCACACATAGTATTAATGTTGCAATAATTAGAGGATTACGACCTGTAGCATCATATAAATTGCTACGGTTCTATGTAAATATAAAATTATATATGCATGTATATATTTAGAATTTATAAATATTTTAGCAAGTAAGATTTTCTAACAAAACGTTTTATTTTACCTCACCTTACGACAAAATCATTTAGCGTGCATATTCGATTCTCTTGATTTTTTTAAAAACAATCATAAATATAACACAAATCCGACTCGAAGAAGGCAGAATATATGAGATATATAATTAAAAAGCAAAACAAAATTAAAACAACGTGGTTAATCTTAAATTAATGAAAAACCAACTTAATTATAGCATAAACCGTATTACAATAGTCATCGCTAATCAGCGCGGTCCTTATTAAAAAGTCGTCTCTTCCCTGCTTTATGGGGGAATGGAAAGATAAACAATTACCATGGGCCAGCCCCTCCGTCCGGACTTAATTATTATATCAAAAGCCGCGCAGCCACCACTGCCTCCTATCTCTACGCAGGATGCAACCATCGCTAACGTCGACGATTAAACACGATCCTATGCGTGGACTCGTATTTTTACTTACGGGCTTTCACTACGGTGACCACGCAATCGCTAATTCTAAAGTCCCACATGTCAAAGTGTGTAGAAGAGAAGAGAAGAAGAGAAACATAACACATAACTTACTCCCATTAAACAAAAAAGAATTATATCATTAATTTACAATAAAAAAATTATGTATTAACAAACATCATTTTAAATTTAATGTATTATACAAAATTGTGCTTTCTTTTGAGGTAACGTTTTTTATGAAATAAATACAGAAAAACCACCGATTAAATATACATTGAAAATGTATACGTAAACATAACAAATCGAAATCGATTTTTATCGGTCGGTTAGAATATCAACATTTAATTTCATTACAAATTTCAAAAAAAGATATAAAATTATAATCGTCTTTTTTAATCTGTTGTCAATGAGTTCACATAATTTTTCAAAATATTTCAACAAACGCTCGTTGTGCAACATGAAAATTAACATCGCATTTACGAGAAAACACTACAAAAAAGCTGCACAGAACAATACATAAAAAAAGAGTTAAACGTTGTTAGCTCGACATAATGGTCTTTTAGCCGGTATTATTGTCTCGGAATTTGACACTCTATAGATGGCGGCCCTACTCGACCTATATGCCGCGAGATGCGAGAAACAACATTGGAAACGACCCCACTTTAATTTCTTTTCTACGCTGCTGGCGAGGCCGTCCCACGTGAGACCGGAATGACGAAGCTGAAACACAACTCGGAATGAAAAGAATAATTCATAGCGGCATAATTATGTGCTCAACGTCGATATTTGTCATGTTCAAATTTAAATTTCGAACCGCCCGTCACGTTTAGTGTATTTGAGATTAATACGAGTGCACTGCACGCTATTATTTGTTTTCTCGTATCTCTACATATTTAGTTGGAAAACTGTTTAAATGTATAAAAGTACCCTTGGCTCTTAAAAAATATAAAAAAGATGCAATTTGTAAAAAAAGTAACGTATGTTCACGTATACATACGCGACGCGTTAGGTACCTATAAAATTTTGTCAAGTACATTATTTTTGGGATTGTCATGCACAATTAATATATTTATGTGTGTAGGTCGAAATTCAATACTGAACGATCGCTTTTTTTTGTTGTGTGTGCGTGTTTCCCTGATAAAATGAATACAATATTTCATGTCTGTAGTTTCTAAAGGGGGGTTTAAAAGTGAGGAATTGTTTTTAAATGAAAAAAAAACAATGGATAAAATTTAGGCGTCTGTATTTTACTATGAGAATACCATTTACACAATACAGAGAGTATTGAAATGGGAACAAAATCCATACTAACTGACAATTTATAAAGTTATTTAATTTGTTTGTTCAACATTACAGAATGAAGAATGCAATTAGAGCACAGTTTCTTAATGAAGGCGTGAAAACTATTTGAATATGAACGTCACACTTTGTAGACACGAGCTATGTGCAACTTTGATGAGCACAGAGTGAAGTAAAGCAAAAGTAATGAATACAAAGCGGAAAGGAAATACGGCGCCAAAGGAAGTATGGAGTCTCTTCTAGGATCGCCTCTCACTGAACTTACTGGCATTGTAGTTTTACAGCGGTTAAATATGAAATATATTTCGCATTTTTTCATACACAAAGTCGCTGAAAATAAGTTCACTTGGCTTGCGAGGTTACCGGATCTCTATTCACTCCTCTTCTTTCTCATCATTCCACTACTTTTCGTTTCCAATTCAAGATTCCATTCCAACAAGAGATCAACAACTTTTCGGATTTTGTGGGTGTCCATGAGAAACGGTTATTGCCTAACATCAGACAGTCCGCTATTCGAAAACTTTTGTCTGTATAAAAAACTATTTTACACAAGTGACCAATGAAACTAATGCAGCTTTTATGTGACGGCTATGGAGAACTGATATATTTGTATAAGACAAATAACTAAAATATTCTACGATTGCCAATTATAATAGGTCTTTTTAAGTATGAACTTGTGTGAAAATTGATGGGAAAATGTCAATTTCCATAAATTCTTCAAGTTGTTTAGCTATTGTTCAACATTCTGTGAAAATTCTTAACCGCGTATACACACGCCCACCTCAAAAAGCTAGATCATACAAGGTAAAATTTCGTTCACGTGACAACCTGATCATCCTTTACGGCTATTCGATGCAATCGGAGATACGGTCACAACAGAACTTTTGTAAAAAAATTATTGTCAACTGCTAAATTTTCTCATACGAACATTTTGTGTGAACCTGAGCGAAATTTGACCAAATTTAAATACAAATACTGTTTCCAGTTTTCTTTTTTCAAATTCGTATGATTTGTCAATAGTAACAAAACCAGTTGACAAACAGTGACAACGATCTCGTTTTGTGTTTGTACATCTAACACAGATTGGCCGTGTGAACGCCGTCTTACTTTCCGTCTGTTAAGTATTTTGAACTTGTAGTATTTTCCCAAGCGAGCTACCGATTCGTACCATATGTTAACAAAAATATTTAAGTTTAAATCATAATACAAAACTTATATCCATATAAGCAATGGTTAGTTTGCGTGGCGTTAGAGTGCCCAATTTTATGTACCAGAAAAGATTGTATTACGGTTGGAGAAAAAAATGGACAGTATTTTACATTACGATATCTCAATATAAAGTTAAAATTAGAGCGGGGGCGCCCGCCCCCCCGGCACCGAGAAGAAATCTAATCAAAAATATAAAAATTAGGGTTTCTAGTAGATAGAAAGTGCGTGTTATTTAATAAAAAAAA
>JAOCPS010052829.1:0-16617 GCA_025505425.1 Graphium colonna | reverse complement strand
AAATAAACCGCGATAAAATCCGTAAAGTTGTTTAATTTAAAATGTCAAATATTCGCATAAGTCTTAGAAATAATACTGACACAATTTATTTATGTTTTTATTTGAATATACCTGATACTGTTTAGTTATTTCTCTACTTGGTTATACTAACTAAGATATTTGCTTCCTTAAAAATATAAGTGTTTTAGTCTATTATAATAATATAATATAATATAAATATAATAAGAAACTACTCTTTTACTGAGCTAATTTGTTTAAAAATCCTCTTATTAATGTTCGTATGTCAGTCTATTTATAAAATTCATCTCTTTATCTTGCTCTTTATGATGCACTTATTATGTTCAGCAGCTTTGTCTTCAGTCACCGGAAGGTTATTTGAACTTAATTTTTTCTATTGTCAATATCTATGAAAAGGTCATACAACCTACAATTTATGCAAACGTAAATGCTTTTTAATGTAAAAAGCTTAACTATATATAACTATAGTTAGATACTCGTATACCTACGCATAACTATGAAAGTTAGTAAAACCCATGTCATGATTCAATAAGTTATTATATTGTACATTTCACGGATTTTAACCTCCAACTAATTATACAAAATATCTCTAAACTATCTTTAGTTATTCTATACCACTAACTAAAGACAGTTTAGACGTATATTTGATAATAGTTTCAAGATTGAATTCCGTACATTGTACACTCTGCTTTAAAATATAGGCGTCAGAATTTAAATTTAGAGACAATAAAAAAGAGAAATTGCAGTTATTCACAATCATCTCCTCGGTGAATATAGTAATTCACGCAAAAATAATAACATAACAAACATCTTCTGGAAGATTCTGTGAAATAAACTTTCTATTTTTATCCAATTTTACCTTGTCCTCATAAAAGCTCTCATTTACGCCGAATTTGTTATAACACCAAAACTGGTTTACGCTATAGTAAAATAAGGCCAAGTTTGATGATTTCATTCAAGTAACCATCTTTTAATGGGAAGTTTTCTAGATTCATAATCTTCATAATCATATAATAGGTATTTACCTATCAAATTGCCATTTTGTATCGAATAAGTGAAAGTACTTATTTTATCAAACTTTTTTATTTATATCTTATCTCTTCTCGTTGTCGACTCATCTTTGCCAACGCATGGACAGTTTATTGATGGATGCCTTTCTTGTAAAAATCTGCTGGACGGGACGCAACAAACTTTTGAAATGCATTTTGTACTGCCTCTCAGGAATTGATTTTTTTACACACTAAAAAGTTATCTAAATCTTGGAAAATGTAAAAGGTGCAAGGTATGGTGAATATGGCGGATGAGGAAGAGGTTCCAACCCCAGCTCTTTCAGCTTGGAGACTATCTGTTGCGCATTAAGGCGTCGCGCGTTGTCGTGAAGGAGCAGTGTTGACGACTGATTGATCAAAGCTGGTTGCAGATGTACAAGCTTCTCCATGATTATCTCCAGTTCTTTACAGTACACATCTGCAGTAATGCTCATGCCGTTTTGTAGAAAGCTGTGGTAAATCACATCCACACTGAACCAATGTTTGGTATCATCCAAATGATACCAAACAGTGACCATCACCTTTTTAGGGGTAATTTTTGGTTTAGGGCATTGATTTGGTACTGTAACAGGATCTAACCAACTTGCTGAGCGCGAACAGAATCCATTTTACTTCGCACGTAAAAATTTGGTTTAAAATTCCTTTATTTCTTAGCCTGTTGAGCAGCACGAGGCAGGTCTCGACGCGTACGTTGCGCCGGCGATTGTTAGGTTCGTGAAACACCCATCTATTTAGATTTTTTACCTTGCCAATTTGTCGCAAACGATCTATGCTATAAAAAGCTACTGCTAGCTCAGCTGTAGATTGAGTTTCGTCAGCTTCCACAGACATCTTTAATTTATTCATATTTGGCCAAAGTTTCCGGACGACCAAAAGCTTCATTTTTCAAGTCAAAATTTCCAGAACGGAGCCGGGAAAACCTAAAAATAACGGGTTGTGCGTTCGTTTGTAGTTCTCTCCGTAAACGTTTTTGTTACGTGCCGTTTGTGTCGCGTTGGCGCCACGACGGAACTCATATTCCATAATTACACAATTTTTTTAGGTATCTATTATGACGAAAAATATTCAAATGTAATGAAAATACAACGCTAATCAATTAAAAAAAGAATGAGTTTGTAAAAAGAATGCCCCGTTTTTAAAACAAAATTTATTTGAAATGACCAGTACTGAAGACCGGCAATTTCATATGTAAAGTTAACCTAATATTTATATTATTATTTTTTTTTAGAAACCCTGAAGTTTCGTTAGATGTATTTTATGCTGTGTTACACACACACAAACACATGTTGTCATCCGCCTCCGTAGCTTAGTGGTATGGGCCTTTGCTTTGTAAGCCGGAGGTCGTGGGTTCGAATCCCGCGTGGGGATAATGACTTTGTGTTGTTGTTACTTGGTTGGATTAGGGCAATGCGGGCTGATCACCTGACTGTCTGAAAAGAAAGATGATCCATGCGTCGGATGGGCATGTCAAAAGTCGGTCCTGCGCCTAATCTCTCTCTGATCGTGTCGGATATCCGTCCCATCGAGCTATGAGAGTAAAGGAACGGAGAGTACACCCGTGTTTACGCGTACACTTGCGCACTATAATATCTTCTCCGCAGTTGGCTAATCTCAGATTAGATTAGCCGCCGTGGCCGTAATTCGGTCAGGAGGACTTTTATGTTGTGTTACAAGCCCGTTTTTAATATTAACACTAATTTTAGTAATGTATTTTATTTTAACGCCCTTTATTGAGAGAAGAATTGGTAGATCAGAACAATGGCTAGATGCAAAAAACACACATTGAAACAGACGACGTAAAGATAGTAGTAGCTTAATTCTTAGCAAAGTACTAAACGGCTTTCAGTCTTTAGATTACAAAGAACATCTCCATCTAAATGTCCTGGTAGATACTCTCAAACCTTGTTTGACATTCTCTCAAGTAGGGGATAATCTTAGGGACTGAACAAAAATGTAAGGGGTGCAACTTATTAAAATACTATACAAATTACAGGGTACAAAAATGCCAAAAGAAACCCAAAATATTTTGTTAGGTAGAGTGCATTCACGACTTGCTTCCACATCTTTACATGTTTCTTTTGCTGTTGTAGCTCCATTACAAGGAGCTAAAGTAATTTATAGATGAAATCGCAGGTGCTTATAGTCGGACATTTTGCATGGAACTCCGACTTCGACTAACACTGCTCTAAAAGAAGCGACCTTAAAACACATCTAAAGTAAAACCAAAAAATACTGCAAAACCTACTAACGGATCTGAACAGCTAACTACTCTTTACCCACTCCTTTCCTTTCCAAAACCTTAATAGCGACCTCACACTATCCAATAAACCTATTCTATCCAATTTCCCAGGTTGACATCGCTCTCGCAACTCTTAGGATGTTTCGCGTGTATATGAGCGACGGAATCGGTCACCATCTGCTCGTTTGTCTTCCTTTCCCAAAAAACATACTAAAGGAGCAGAAAAACTTTTCCGAGTTCCAAAATAGAGACTTAATAAAATTGTACAGATCTCCAGCTTGTTTTAAAGTATACGTGGATGACACAAATGGAATTAGGATGATATTTTCATTGCAATGAGTGATGGCACGAGGTCTGTAGTAGTGGAGTAGCTATTAACTCGAAAGTCATAACACATGCGTACTCTAGTCCGATATCACTTGTATACGTACGCATTTACCAATTACATTTGTTTTTTCATTTTTAAAAAAATAAACCATACTGGTGTTACATTTCGTGTTATTTTATGATAGACCTGACATGAAATACACAATGAATCTTGAGTTTTATGAACAGTTATTTAATTTTCACTTGAAACAATTTGAACTTTAAGTGGGTACTTTGAGATCAGTATGCAATTTATAATTTTTCACCATTCATTGTTTTTACTTGGACACCGGAGAAAATGTTAACGTTTTATTGTCTCTAAACCTTTAGATTTTTTTTTATTGAAACGAAGACAAACGAGCAGACGGTTCACCTGATGGTAAGCGATCCCATCGTCCATAGACACACTCAACATCCGGAGAGTCACGAGTCCATTGTCAACCTGGAAAATTGGATAGAATATGTTTACTGGATAGGATAGGGTTAGGATTGAGGATTTGAAGGAGAAAGGAAGAGGAAGAGAAAAGGGCAGACATGGCTATCTGGCATCTGACTTTATAAAGGGCGGTGGTACTTCCCCAGGTGAGCGCGGCAGTAGAAGTGCAGCAAAAGCTGTGAAAAAATTTTATGCTCTACCACCCCAAAAGTTTATCATGGATTAGACAAGAAATAGTAGAGAAAAAACAGACTATTTCTTCTGTTCAATGAAATATACTAGTAGCTAAATAAAAACCAGGTAACTTTTCGTATGAAAACGCATACGACCGTCATATAATTGTAAGACGTGTATGTAATTTAATCGCAATTACATATATAACACAAGTAAACGGCTCAGGTGTGCGGAAGCGTCCGATTTTCCTGTCCATTATGAAGCTGAGGCCGCCCTAAGGTCACTCCGGCTCAAGGTGAACCTTAGGATACTTCTAATGCCAGCAAGCTGTTCCGCTCTATGACATTGCACGCTCGCGCTCATTATTACCACTCCGAAGAGGAAACGGCTGTCATTAGACATTCCAGCGTGTACAAGTATAACTTATCCTCAGACAAACAACTGCCTATATGCATTGAACTGTCCGATTTCTGATTTTAAATCATACCAATAGGTACTATCCAATACAGGTACTATCGAATACAGGTAGGTAAACTATCTTCCGAAATATTAAACATATATATTTTTTCTCTGCATTGGTTATTCTTGACTGATTGTTAATATAACAATAAGTTACGTGATTTACATTGCTTAAAAAAACTTAAGCTTGGAAAAAAAATTTAAATGAATTCAATCAGCGAGACCAAATATCATATTGGCACTTGCTGACTTACCAGCCTGATCGATCTAATACGAAAGATAATTAACAAAGGTCACCTTTTATTCAATTAATATTATATATAAATACTTCTTAAATAAACAATCTTCATAATCCCCAGTCTTTTTCTGACTTAATTTCTAACGAAATTGACAACAAACCCTCAACCCGAATATTGTAAAGAGTCCATTGGCGAGGTTTATCGTTTAACATGAGGTAAACCATCCACACATTTGTTCGTATTTCTATTCTAAAATAAATAGTCTTCCAAAATAAAAACATAAAAAATGGGCATAGATCATTAACATATAAATAATCGTAGATACGAAGTTATGGACAAAAGTAAAGATCAAAACCGGCGCTAAATTTATACGTCAAAGTTATGAATGACAATTTTTTTTTGGTTTTGCAAATAAAATCTTACGTGCAGGTCATAAGGTTGTTTTAACATAGCAATATCCAATACGGGACAAATAAAAATTGAAGGTATTTTCTTCAAAGAAAATATATCAATTTGACAATATGCCGTGAGCGTTTTTAAATCGCAATAATTATGGATTTTTATGTATCAATAATATTGATATAAATGAAATAACATAATATTAATGAAATTCCTCCATTACCTTTTTTTTTTAATCATGCAGAGCCAGCATAAAATTAAACAAAGTTTTTATCTTGATATACGCATTCCACAGTAGTTTTTGTTTATTTGGATTATAAAATATAGTACCAGTAATAAATATTAAAGGGACCATTGGCCTATTCGAGTAGACGGCATTGGAATGGAAAGTGAATTTAAGTTGTTACTTAATATGCCGTAATTAATATTATTGTAATAAAAATCAGGTCAAGTTCCTTTGAGTCGACGACTGGAAAAACAACAGAACCGGTTTTTTATAAATTAAACACGGATTGTATATGAAATAATGCATTAAACCTCATTGCCTCCGATCATGTGATTTTTGGATGCTCGTTTAATCATTCAATTTAAGGAATTTGCAGTTAGTTTTTACTTTTTTATTCAGAAGTTCGGTTCTATCAAATATGTATACACTTTATTTTATATATTAAACATTTATAATATTAAGTTACACGACAATCCGTGCCCGTATTGTCCGCGAGGACTCGTTGCAAGCCGGAAATGGAAAGAAATGGCGCACCATGCGCACGTCAAGTTAAAATTCATGGGGGGAAGTCGTTACAACTGAAGAACACGACTAGTGGAGGAGGAGCCATCTCCAGTCGTATGAGCGTCGAACCAACTAGGAGACAAAGTGGTCGCCATGGTCAAAATCAGTCGGAAGAATCATCATCATCAAACGTCAATCATTTGAATTAAATATAACATCAAATTAATCGATATACTATATATTATAAGAGTACTAGTTGCTCCCCGAGGTTATATGGAATTCCGTACCAAGCATCTAGTTAAAACATTTTTTATGGACACTAGACTTTACATTAAGTCCTACAGAAGTTTCTTCCGTAATATTCCGAGAGTTGGCAGCAATTTTAGGGTAGGTACTTGAGGCAAGCTGAAATCTTGTCCCATACTTCTCCTAGAATACACATTTTTGTTTTTATTTATTCTTTTAACATTACACTACAACAAACAAAAAAAGTCATATTGCCTCAAACATATTTTTAGAATAAAAAACAATTAAAAATTTACGGTTTGCCCCACTACTCACCAGCCAGGTCTGCAGCTCCGCGTTGGGGTATAATAGGAGAGGTATGGGACAAGTTTGCAGCATGTCTCAAATACCTAGCTAAAAATTGTTGTCAGCTCTAGGACTAAAAGTAACCCTGGATTTCGGAGACACATCCCTATGACAGATTATATAAACGTCAGGCAGGTAAAGCGAAATTCATACTTTTATACTTTAAATTTTTATAGTTTAAAAATTAAATCGCAATGTCATAAAAATTATGGAAAAAATACTATATAATTTTGATCTTGACATATTAGGCTTTTTGGTACTGCTTTTGAGCATTGTCCTTTGTAGTATTAGTTAAGATTGATCAACCTTAATGGCGAGTAGGTAGTATCGTATCAAAAGGAACAAAGTGACTCTTTGGCTGATAATAAACAAGAACTTTTTAAACATACATAAAATTAAAAAAAAACATCATTGAACTCATTTTGTATAGTACAAATAATAAAAAAAAAACTAGAAAAAATATTATTATCATAGATTACCAACGATTGCGGTTAGATCATTGCGGGACCTAATAATAATAAAACTTAGTAATTTCTTTAATATAAAGGTAGTAGAGCATAATATCCCTTCACAGCTTTTTCTGCACATCTACGGCCGAGCTCGCCCGGGGAAGTACCACCATCCTTTATAAAGTTGGCATAAAATAAAGTACGCACGACTTTTGGGGATGCCGGATGGCCATGACTATCCTTTTCTTTTCCACTCCTATCCGCTCCAAATCCTTATTTCTGACCCCATACTATCCATTAAACCTATTCTGTCCAATGTCCCAGGTTGACAACGCACTCGCAATCCTCCAGGTGTTACACGTGTCCATTGGCGACGAGTTCACTTAACATCAGGTGAACCGTCTGCTCGCTTGCAGCAAATTATGATTTAGAATATACAGGGACTGGTGAGTCACCTTCAATATTCAAGAACGTTATTTGTGGGGATCATATATGAAGTATAAATGTTATATTAAAAGTAAATATTAAGTAAACACTGAGTAAACGTAATACTTCCGATTCAGTAATCATGTACGAAACCTACGTGCATCCTAGCAAACATGGCGCGAGCCGTGCCTTTTTCGGGTTAATGAACTGCGTCAGCTGGCTATCTGTTCACTAGCATCGCATCCACGCTTCATCTATCTGTTTGGAATTTTGGACGAAAACTATGCCACCAATTTTATTACATAAACATGATGACAATCGAGTGTTCTATCCTTTAACTGTTCGCTGCCGGCATCGTATCTATGCTTCATCAATGTATTTGAAATTTCGGTCGAAAACTATGTCACCAATTTTATTACATAAATATGATGACAATCGAGTACTGGGCGCTATCCTTTAATATCATTGGTGATTCAACAGTCACTCTGTATAACTTATTTTTTACTATAATATTAATATTAGAAGGGAGATTTTATCTTAAGACTCCCGTTTCTTCACAATATCATTAGAACGTAACAACCTTCGACATGCCCTGTAATTATTTAACAATTTCATAAGCATTTGACGTTATAGCAACGTGAAGTTTAATAATGTTTCATAGCAAGGTGATTTTATACGGACCTTTATGACTGGCAGCCATTTGTCTGACCATGGTCGTATGATTGACAACCTTTGATGGTAATGTGCGTAAAGCATTTTTTTAAGTTTTAATTAGTAACAACTAAAGAAGACATCATTTTCAAGGCAAATTGATGACTCAGTGGCGCAGTCACTTAACCGTCAAACGAATCGTATAGATTCCCACCTGAAGCACGTATACAACTTGTCATAGACCTAATCATTCGTCCTTGTGAATTTGATGTACGTTGAAATTTATATTACATAAGATTATAGATAGACATAAGAGTTTATATATAGTCATAAGAGAAAAAGATTTTTTCACAAATAAACTCTCTCTCGCTTTGGCTGCACCGTTATGAAGACAATTAGTTCATCGTGTTAGCAATATTTGTTATATATTTTTCTTTTTATGGAAAGGAAGACAAACGAGAAGACGGTTCACCTGATGGTAAGCGATCCCGTAGCCCATAGACTAACGCAACATCTGGGGAATTGCGAGTGCGTTGTCAACCTGGGAGATTGGATAGGATGGGGTCGGGATTAAGGATTTGGAGTAGATGTGAATAGAAAAAGAAAAGGGTAGACATGGCCAATCGGTGTGCCCAAAAGTAATGCATACTTTATTTTATGCCGACTTTATAAAGGGCGGTGTAGAAGTGGAGCTAAAGCTGTGATAAGATGTGGTACTCTACCACCTTTTAAATTATATTTATGTTTATTTAATTTTCACTTTAAGTAGGAAAACATTATTTAACCGTTTGTCTTGGGAGGTACCACATAATATGCCAGAATTATTACATTACTTAAATTTCAAAAAAGGCTCTTTCCTATCTTAAAGGACGCATTGCGCAACTTCTGTTGTGGGAGTCCATTGGCGGCGGTGATCACTTACCATCAGGCGAGCCTCTTGTTCGTTTAGCTCTCTCCCGAGAGCAAAACGAGAAACTGAACAGGTTCACCTGATGTTAAGGGATTTTCAATGCAAATGGACACTCGTAATATACATTACATAATTGCGTTTATTTGATAATTGTTGAAGCAGCAGTCATTAGAAGATTATTATATAAATAGTAAAAGGATAGGAATAATGGAAGACATGAAGTAGATATAGATGGTGGATGCCCATCTAAATCAACTTCCTGTCCTGTGTTGGAAAGTTTATAATTTATTATTCTTAATAGGAACAATAATTACATATAACTTTATAATATTAACTCAGAGACTGGGATTAAACTTTCATAATATTTCTAATTCAATGTCGCGGGTGCAGTAAATAATTGACTGCATGGGGAAAGTTTATTTCAACGCCTTCAAGGTGGCGTGATAACTTTTTGATTAAAGTAAGTCCTGATCTAATCAAGTATTAGAAGAGGTCGTAAGCATTAATATCTATTTTGACAAACAAATATTTGTTTAACAGTTGATAAAGTAGCTACCATCTTTCGGGTGTTGCCATGGTTGGTACTTATCACTTAGCATGGTAACAGGTGGTAGAGCATAAGATCCTTTGAAAACTTTTGCTGCACTTTTACGGCCGAGCTCGCCCGAGGAAGTACTGACGCCGTTTGTAAAGTCGGCATGAAATAAAGTATGCATGACTTTTGGCGATGCCGGATGACCATGTCGACCCTTTTCTTTTCCCACTGCTGTCCCCTCTAAATCTCGACCTCATACTATCCAATTAACCAATTCTATCCAATTTCCTAATTTAACAACGCACTCGCGAGCGATTCAGCGGATGTTGAGAATGTCTATAGGCGACGGGATCACTTACCATCAGGTGAACCGTCTGCTTGTTTGTCGTCTCTTTCAGAAAAAAATAGCCACAAGTGACCTTTCATATACTTTTTTTCATAAAAATCAATATCATAGTTGTAGAAATTATCAGATAAATCGCAAGCTCTATGGTCACATTTTCAAATTAGGAATTATATCATGTACATCGTTTTTCCTGTGTTAAACTTCCATAACTATATGTAACAAGCGGATATTATGATAATGTTATCGCGGTCGACTTTCAGCAACCGAAAACGTCTGGCAGCACCAAGATATAACTACCAACTGCGTCTAAACTATAGAGGCCCCATCCTAACACATAATATAATCAAAATTGGCCTAATTGGAATTCGGTGATATACATACGTATAGTAGAACCTATACATGAAGATATCTTCCGCACTATTGATACCAATTAAATTAATGTTAAGACCTAATCAAAATGACTCTTACAATTTGATTACGACTCACATGATTTGTCTTCCTTTTTTTAATTCATAAGTTAACTTTCTCCCTCTCTCTTCCTCTCCCTCCCCCCTTTCTCTTTCTCTATCTAGGTGCCTCTCCTCTAATGGAGGTTGGCTGTCAACTGTTTTTTTGGTTTTGTGAGAAATTGGTCTTCCACGCCTGCAAAATTTATCCAGGTTGCATATTACGCAGGCACGATTCCTTTCTTCGCCCCATCATGATCAGATAGAGAAGGTGGTATTCCTCGTGCCGCAAAACATGTGCTAGATAGGAGACCTTTCTCTTCTTGACAGTCTGCAATTGTTCGCGGCACCTGGTATACACAAAAATTAACTACTTGTAGTAATAACGGTAGCAGCAAAACCCTTCAAAGATTTATAATGTCACTCAAGAATTAATACAAAATCGAAATCCAATATACCAATCTTGTTTAATATTCAGCTTCATATTAAACCAATTCATATTAATTCATATTGTCCAAACAGAGTGCTATTAATAGTACTTATTTCGTATCCTCCTAAACTCAATGAAAGACTATGACTCATTTTATTTGTTGACGTAACATATGGCCGGAACTGAAAATATTTGAAGATATTCCAACTAAATATTTGTTATGAAATTAACTTGCAAGAACACGCAAGATTTTACATAAGTATTTTGAAACATATTGTAATTCCTTAAACATGCTAGGAAAAATAAAGATCTCACTCATTTTTACCGGATATTCTTTGCCAAGGATTAAATCAATTCGCAAGTCTGTAAAATCAAATCACTGAAGATATCTCAAGTTTTATTTTCTTCGGCAAAGATTTAACGAAAAAGCTTATCAGAATTCTAAAGAAAAGAGATTGTAGATCGTTACTTAAAAATAACACTTCAACAATCCGTTTGAATCGACCATAAAAAAGTCCTTACGAGTGTTGCGGTGGTAAACTCACGGTCATATCGCTAAAATCTTAAGCCGCTTGTTCACAAAAGTGTTAAGTGGAAAAACAAGCAGTTGTAACGTTTACACGCAATAAACGTACGCGGTATATATGTTTTGATGACAAGCACTGGAATATCCAACATAAAACGACTTTTTAAATTGCCCTCAACATTCTCTGGTAAACTTCTGAACTTAGTGTTGCTAGTTTTTTCTTTATCCCTCTATTAAAAATGTATTATCCATATTATCCCCGAGCTACTACTGCCCCAACCTCCTGCATTCGAGGCAGTAGTATATTTACCCCTATCCTCTCCCAAAAACTGAACCATTTCTTCCCAGATTCCCATACATTGGAACCCCTCTCGCTCCATGCTCACACAAAGTCTATTCCGGTAGGAAAGTCAACTCAAGCAGATAAGCAATGATATTGGCGGACCTGGCGGGATAGCAAGGCCTAAACGGCCCAGGGCGATGGTAGAGGGCGTAGAGTTACTATCGGCCAGACACATCATCGAAACCGTTCTCCGGTCCCAGCATATTTTAGAGGTAACGCATAACATCCATTCACAACTTTTGCTGCACTTTTATGGCCACGCTCGTTCTACCACCGCCATTTATAAAGTCGGCATAAAATAAAGTATGCATGACTGGGGATACCGGATGGCCATATGTACCCTTTTTTCCCACTCCTATTGCCTTCAAATCCTTAATCCCGACCCATCCTATCTAATAAACCTATTCGATCTAATTTCCCAGGTTGACAACGCACTTGCAACTTTCTGGTTGTTGCATGTGTCGTCGACGGAATCACTTGCCATCCGTCCATCCAGGTGATTCGTCTGCTCGTTTGGCTGCCTTACCATAAAAAAAAATCGGTCTCACCATCTCACTGGATGCAGAAGGGAAAAAACGGGTATGGGCATCTGCGTTTGCGTGTACCATTGTGCACCTGAATATCTCCTGCGCACTTGATTACTTCCGAAGTATGGACTCCAAGGTATCACAAAAATGTATATAATTTTTACTCAAAACAAGGCATAGTGATTCAAGATAACGAAACCCTCAGTTGCGATGACCGCTTGATACAGTAGAAAGGTGTTGACTTCGGCTTTGCGTGCCATGAAGTCAATTCCCACCAGAATCAATTATTTATATGACCTACATATAATTCTTTTGTATCTGGGTGTTTGTGAATGTGGAATTTATGTTTGTCAAACGCTTGTTAATACGAGCCTATAGCCAATAGTACTTACAGTAAAGGCGGCATTTTTTCTAGATAAATCTGAAAATATCGACGTCATATTTTCCGGCTCGTAACTACAAAGGAACAAAGGATAATAATACAAAATTTTAAATATATTTATTAACATAAAAACCTGGTAGTTTATATTAAGTGCAATCTTAGTAAACTTATTGATCAATAAACTAATGTATAAAACATACTAAAAGGTTCATGATTTTTGCCGCCATTAGCCTAATGTCAGTGTTGCCAGATTTTTACCACAGAGGTATGTAGGTTTTTCCACCCACGTAACTTAATGGTGTCACGAATGTCGAAGCACAAAGAGCTCCGTACTTATCTGCCCGCCCTCTTTTATATCCGTTGGAAATCCCAAGAAATCCGTCTTACTGTTATAAATGCTGTCACAGTGATGTTTATATGTTATATGTAACGATGAAACGTTTAAATAAATGTATACTTTTATTACTAACTATGTTTTTATGATATCTTTAAATGTTGGTTATTTTTTAGGTATTGTTGTTTGTTACTGATTCAACTGCAAAATATTAAGTGACAGAAACGCAAACTTCATTTTGTTATGTAAAAAATCCTTGATAATCAATTATTTGCAACAAGAAACAGAAATCGCGTATTTATTTATAAATTATTAGGATTAATTGATTTGATAAACAATTCCTTAGAAACGACGTTGATGCATTAATGTAATCCATTTACTGTTAGTATTTCGGCTATTTTTTAATGGAAATGAAAACAAACGAACATTTACTTCATCTAACGTTAAGTGATCCCGTCGGCCATAGACACTCACAACAACCAGAGAGTCGTGAGTGCATTGTCAACTTGGGAAATTAGAAAGAATAGGTAATTAGATAGGATGGGATTTAGGATTTGGAGAGGAAAGAAGCGGAAAAAGAAAAGAATATTGCCATCCATCATCCCCAAAAGCCATGGATACTTTATTTTATGATGAATTTATAAAAGGCGGTGGTATTTCGCGGGCGAGCGCAGCCGTAGAAGTGCACTTCTAGCTAGCAAGAGCTTTGAAAAGATGTTATGCTCTACCTCCAAAGCTTAACAATAAAACTTATTAAACAAATAAGTTAGGTTTCATTCACAAACTCCTTCCTCAATAAACCTCCCTTTTTATAATTAAAAAGATAAATTAAAATCAAGAACAACACATAGATGACAAATGAACTTTAGACGCTCGATTGTTTGAGAGCTATAAGCAAACCAATGTCACAATATTTAAAAATTTTACCGTCTGAAACATTATCCTGAGTTAGTTCGAACGTATCAGAGTTGTTTATTATGTTTTGCTTCTCTAAAACCTCAAAACAAACTTTTAGATGAAAGATTCATAGACATACAGTCGGGGTCAGGTAAAATAAACACAACACTAGTTACTGCTGGTAATAGCGCTGTCTAAATACTGCAATCGGTCAGCTGGAAGGTCGCGACCGTGGTGAGGCGACAGCCACGTTAATATTTTAACATAATATGCTTTGACTAGAGCCGCATTTATATCGATATAGCTTTCAAAGAAGCGCCACCATTAACCTTCTATTTCATATATGCAATAAATAAAGTCTTCCTGACCGAATTACGGCCATGGAATTAGCCAGCTGCGTTAGTGATAATATAGTGCACAAGTGTACGCACAAACACAGGTGCAATCTATTCCTTTACTCTCATAGCCTGATGGGATGGATATCCGACACGAACGGAGAGAGATCAGGCGCAGGACCGCCTTTTTACATGCCCATCCGACGCACGGGTCATCTTTCTTTTCAGGCAATCGGGTGATCAGCCCGCATTGCCCTAATCCGACCAAAAAACAACAAGTCATCGTCCCCCCGCGGGATTGAACCCACGACCTCCGGTTTAAAAAGCAAGGGTCCATACCAATACGCTACGGAGGCGGTAAATATATATAGCATATATGCAAAAGTAAGCCTGTTGGTATGTTATGCTTTTCGTTTCAACAACTTAACCGACAACCACATAATTTCACATACACATTACCAGAAGTAGGGACATAAAGTATTCTAACAACATAATTTTCACAGAAAATTATAAACACCGACTTCAAACGCCTTCAAACACTCACGAGAAGTGTATCATCAAAAACATATTCGTTATTTTGATTAAAAAAAAACAAACTACTCAACCGTCTTTAAAATAAATGATAAATGACAGAGCTGCGTGCAAACATACGTGAGAAGTAGAGACATCCGAAATAAGAACCGCAGAATGTTCTAGAAAAATAAAAAAATTATTCCTAAAAAAACTGAGCAGCATTAACAACAAAAGATATGCATCTAATAAATTGTAACATGATATTTCGAATACAAGAAATCGAAAATGTATCTGGGATGGTGAGAAGGAATATATTAACTAAAAAATCTGAAGTAACGCGAGTGAAGCCACGTGCAAAGCTAAATTTATGTGATATTTAAGAGTGAAGACAGTTCTGTGACTGATCGTGGACGCATCTTATTTTGGAAGACCGTGTATAGCCGTGTGAGACGTGGTTACGTTAACTTGTCGTTATGTCCTTTAAACCAGACTCTTTTTAGTTCTTAAAAAGATAAGTAAATCCAGAAAATGGTTATGCATAAAAAAAATTTACATATTTATATATATGTAATGGAACATATTTATATGTGTAATATTTACTATAGAATATTTGTCTTTTTTTTGGAAAGGAACACAAACGAGTAGACGGTCCAACTGCTGGTAAGTGATCTCGTCACCCATGGACACACGCAACATCCGGAGTGTTGCGAGTGCGTTGTGAACCTGGGAAATTGGATACAATGGGTTTATTAGATAGGATGGGTCGGAATTAAGGATTTGGATGGGGATAAGAGTGGGAAAAGAAAAGGGTAGACATAACCATCCGGCAACCCCAAATGCAATTTTTCCAGTACTTTATTTTATGCTGACTTTATAAAGGGCGATGGTACTTCCCCGGACGAGCGTGGCCGTAAAAGTTCAGCAGAAGCTGTGAAAGGATGCTATGCTCTACAACCTCAAGAGCTTTAATCAGCCAATAAATTATTCAGGTATTCATTATTGACTCACTGACAGTCTAATTAAAATTTTATGCATTATGCAGCTTGTGATAACATAAAATGCAGCCTCAAATGGACAGAACCGGTTTTCAGAACAAAACTTATGCTATACTACATTTATGATACATTCATATTTAGATTGATTTTTGAAAAAATGTTGCTTAGGATATAAATACGAGTTAAACTGCTGGATTTTTAGACGATAGGTTTATAAAATTACAAAACTAAAATCATGAAGTCTTCCATATATTCCGTTTTTAAGCAGCAGGGGCTTTCTCCTAACTTTGTAAGTAATCTTACAAAATTGTAAAAGACTGTCCGTAAATTATATTGCTTGCAATTATGATAAATTCTCGAAGATTTTACTATAATACACTAAATGCTAAATACTACAAATAATAAACTAAGCACTTACTGCCTCTGTACACATGAGATCCAGTATATCATATCATAAGAGTTCATTTGATCTTTTAAAGAATACGACCTTACGTTTTTTATTCGACGCGTGTAATACTTAGTTAAGTTATAATGTTACTTATCTTCAAACCAGTGTTGGGCCGCATCTTATGTATTTTTATTACGTTAAGTGTTTTTGAGCAATACCTTCTTAATCGGATTAAGCAACTCCGAATAGTTCGCTAAAAATAGTTTGTTGAAAGCGTACATTAACATTTAGAGTCTAAATAACTAACTTAACTTATAAAGCTGATAATGAATGTACTTCTGATACTAATAACATTTTATTGTATTTGCAACGTCTTTGTAAATATTTTGTATTATTTTTAGCAAGTATATCAGGCTATTTGAAGTGAAACATCTATGGACTACGGTAAACCTGATCGGCTTGCTAATTAATTGGCTTAGCTATA